>CAUYQG010098293.1:0-35559 GCA_963574415.1 Tarsius wallacei
AAAGCTACCAGCCGGGCTCGGTGGCTCAGCCTGTAATCCTGCGCTTAGGGAGGCTGAGGTAAGTGGATTGCCTAAGCCCACGGGTTCGAGACCCACCTGGGCAACTTGGCGAGACCTCATCTCTACAATAAATCAAAAAAAATTAGCCGGGCATGGTAGCGCGCACCTATAGTTCCAGCTACTTGGAAGGCTGAGGTGGAAGGATCACCGGAGCCCAGCAGGTCGAGGCTGCAGTGGCCAGGAGCAGCCACTGCACTCCAGTCTGGGCGACAGAGTGAGACTCCAACTCAAAATAAATAAATAAATAAATAAATAAATAAATAAATAAATAAATAAATAAATAAAGCAAGCTACCATATGCATTCTTGTCCGTTGCTATTCCTCTTGGATAAATACCTAGCAAGGGACTTGGTGGGTTATAGTGTAGTTGGTGTATCTGTAACTTTTTGTGGAATAGCCTAAGAGTTTTCCCTCTTTTAATTTTAATTTTGTTTTATTATTTATGACACAAATACTATTATGTTGTATTATTGGGCTTTTAAGGACTTGAAAAAACTTAGATCGAGAAACAATTATTGAAGATCTCTTTCTAAACACGTTACTGGCATTAAAAAAGTAAGTAAGTAGATATATGCCTACATAAAGACTTCCTTCTCATTTCCTTATATTGAAAATTAAGATATGATAAATGCTGTATCAGTTTTTATCCTCCCAAACTTTACCTGTACCATGACCATTTGTATACCTGAGTTTTACCCTACATCTTTAAAATAAAAATTTTGAAAAGAATCATGTTCTGTCTTCTCAAATAAGTATAGATTTTCTTTTGTAATCTTGCCTCTTTTTGTTTATTGTTGTTTTTTGCATAATCGTGAGATAGTTTGAGGCTGGCCTAAGAGTTTTCTAACTGGCTATATCAATTTGCCAGTGTGCCAGAGGCTCAACATCCTCTTCAACATCATTAGACTTTCTCATTTTAACCATGCTGGTGAGTACAAGGTGCTCTCTTTGTGATTTTGAGGTGTGTTCTTCTGGTAACTGATAATGCTTAGCTTTTTTTCAATGTGTTTATTTGCTATTCATTCATCTCTCTTAGGAAAGAGTCTGTACAAAACTATTCTGCAGGTCGGGCTTGGTGGCTCAGCCTGTAATCCCAGCATTTTGGGAAGCCGAGGTAAGTAGATTGCCTGAGCCCTCGGGTTTGAGACCCACCCAGGCAACTTGGCAAGTTAGTCAGGCGTGATAGCACATGCCTGTAGTTCTGGCTACTTGGAAGGCTGAGGTGGAAGGATTGCCAGAGCCCAGCAGGTTGAGGTTGCGGTGGCCGGGAGCATGCCACTGCACTCCAGTCTGGGTGACAGAGTGAGACTCCAACTCAAAAGAAAAAAAAACTATTCTGCAAATATTTTCACCAATCTTGTGCTTGCCCTTGAAATTTTTGAAGAATAATTTTGGAAGATGTTTTTCATTTTAATAAAGTCAAATTTGTCAAATTATTTTCTTTCTTATAGATAGTTCTTTGTAACATCATTTAAGAAATTTTTTTCACTGTAAGATCAAGAAGATATTCTTCTATGTTTTCTTCTTTCTATAGATTCTTCTTTTTTTATAGATTTATTAGAATTTTCTATGTATATTATCATGTCATCTAGAAATAAGTTTTACTCTTTTTCTTTTCAAACTTTTCTATTTTTTCTTAAAGTATTGTGCTGGCCAGGACCTCACACAAAATGTAAAATAAAAGGAATAAGGGTAGGTATTCTTGCCTTGTTTTTTGGAAGAAAGCAAGTGTGCAGTGTTTCACTAGATTATGTTCAATGTTTAATGTATGATGCTTGCTGGATGTTTTCCTAGATTCCCTTAATCACCCTGACAAAATTACCCTCAATTTCTAGTTTGTCAACAGTCTGTATTATGAATGTTAATTTTCTGCATCTATTGAGATTATCATGTGGGTTTTTTTTTTTTTTACTCTGGTGACATGGTGATTAATATTGGTTGGTTTTCTAATGTTAAGCAAACCTTGTATTCTTGGAGTAAACCACAATTGGTCCTTTTTATATATTGCTGGATTTGATTCACTGATAACTTGCTGATGATTTTTGTGTCCTTGTATATAGGGATTTTGGTCTGTACTTTTTTAATATTGTCTTTATCGGGTTTGGTTCTTTCGACTGTATTTTATTTTGTTTTGTTTAATGATGTTTGCATCATTAATTTTAAACTTATCTTCATTTTTAATATAATCATTTACAGGTACAAATTTCTCTTTAAGAACTGCTTTAGCTCATTATTCACAATAGCAAAAACATAGAGCCAACTGTGCTGCCCATCAAAAGAGGACTGGATCAAAAAAATATGGTACATATACATGATAGAATATTATGCAGCCATAAAGAAGGACAAAATTATGAACTTTGCAGCAATTTGGACGAACTTAGAGCCTATAATACTGAGTGATCTGTCACAGAAACAAAGAACCAAGTATCACATGTTCTCACTCATAAGCGGACTTTGAACAACTATCGTAATACTATCAGAAAGGAATTGGCAGTAGTGAGAAATTCCCTGGGGAGGGAGGGCAGGAATGGTAGTAATAGGAAACTGCCAGGGGATCCAGGGGGGATACCTCATCAACAAGGATACCTGCATAATGAATATTTACATATCTAACCCTGATTTGTATCCCACATATTTAAAATAATTTTTTTTAAAGAACTGCTTCAGCTGTATTCCACACATTTTGTTATCTTGTATTTTCGTTGTTATTTGGTTTAAAATATTTTCTTATTTCTGTGCTTTCTTCGTTTGCCAATTGGTTGTTTACAAGTATAGTTTTATTTCCAAAAACCAGGGGATTTTTATACATATCTAATTTTAAAACTTTAAAAATGTACTGAGTCTTGTTTTATAGTCCAGAATGTGATCTGGCTTAGTGAATATTCAATATGCATTCAAAAAAATGAAGAGGAATTTTCCGATGGCTATCAAATAGATCAGTTTGGATGCCATTGTTGTTCAGGCATCCTTACTGACTTCTTGTCTTTTTGTTCCATTGGTGATTATGTCATGGATGCTAAAATCTCAAATTATACTATTTATTTGTCTATTTCTTTGTTTAGTCTTCTCAATTTGGATTTAGGTGATTTTTTTTTAATTTACCTGTAGTAGCTTCTTTACAGCTTTATTGTGATCCAATTGATATACAATAAACAGGACGTATTTAAAGTATACAATTTGATAGTTTAACATATGCATATGCATGGAAACCACTACCAAAATCAAGATAATAAACATATCCATCATCCCAAAGAGTTTCTTCATTCCCTTTTGTAATCCAGACTTGCTTCACCCTTTCCCCAAGTCTAGTTATTCACAGATCTTCTTTCTGCTACCTTAGTTTTCATTTTCTAGAATTTTATGTAGATAAAAACAGCACGTGCCCATTCTGTCTGGATTCTTACACCCTGGAAAATTATTTTGAGATCCATTCATCCATTACTGCATGCACTAATAGTTTATTCCTTTTTATTACTGAGTGATATTTTATCACGTGGTTACACCATAATTTATTTAGCTAGTCACTTGATGCACATTCGGATTGGTTCTCGATATGGGGTATAACTAATAAAGCTGCTAGAGACATTTTTGCACAAATTGTGTGTGGATATGTGCTTCACTGTGTCTTGGGTAAATATCTAGGAATGAAATGACTGTTTTAAACTTTTTTAAACGACCCATTATTTCCAAAATGGTTTTAACATTTTGCTCTCTTACCAACATTTATGAGAATTCCTGTTTCTCCACATCCTTGCCAACATCCTAATCAGTCTTTTTTATTCTATCAATTGTAGTGGGTATCCTGTAATATGTTATTGTAGTTTTAATAGCATTCCCCTAATGACTAATGATGTTAAGTATCTTTCCAGGTGTTTTTCTGCCATACTTATATTTCCTATGGTGAAGAGTCTGTGCAAACCTTTTACCCGTTTTTTAATTGGGTCATTTGTCTTTTTAAAATTGAGTAGGAGTAGTTTTCATATATTCTTCATTAAAGTTCTTTGTAAGATACATATTTTTCAAATATTTCCTTATAGTTCATTGTTTTCCTTTCCTTTTGAATAATAAAAGTTTTAAATTTTGATAATTTTCATATTTTTATGTTTATAATTTACCTTTGGTACATACTTAACAAATCTTTGTCAACCCTAAGATCTTTCCGATATTGTCTCCTAAAAGTTTTGTAATTTAGCTCTTGCATTTAGGTTTATGATCCATTTCAAATTTATTTTTGTGTATGGTGTGGAGGTAAAGGCCAAGATCCATTTTTCTGCATATTGCAATTGCTCTGGTACCATTTACTGAAAACAATGTCATTTCCCCATTAAATTGCATTGAGACTTTGTAGAAAATCAGTCAATGAAATATATGTACATCTATTTCTCTACTATTTATTCTATTCCATTTATCTAAGTGCATATATTTATGTCACTACTACATTTTGTTGATGATTGTAGCTTTATAATAGGTCTTGAAATCAAACTTTAATCTTACTTTTTAAAGTTGTTTTGGCTATTCTAAATCCTATGCATTTCCATATACATTTTAGAATCAGCTTGCACAACTTTTGTCAAACTGATCCCTATGTATTTCACATTTATTGATACTATTACAAATGAAATTTTTAAAATTTTATTTTCTGAATATTCATTGCTGCATATATGGTGTAGAGAATATATACAAATATACAAATAATTTTTTATTGGTCTTGTGTCCTGTAACTTTGCTACGTTTACTTGGTAGTTGTTATACCTTTTTTGTAAATTTTCAAAGATTTTTCACATAGATGATCATGTCATGTGAAAATAAAGGACACTCTATTGTTTTCTTTTCACTTTGGGTGTTTCCATTTCTTTTTCTTGTCTTAAGGTACTAGCTAACTCCTTAAGTACAATGTTGAGTGGAATTTGTGAGAGCAGTCATTCTTGATTTGTTTTTACTCTTAAGTGGAAAGCATTAATTCTTTCAGGATTAAGTACGATATTTTCTATGGGTTTTTTCATGGATGTGCTTTAACAGGTTGATAAAGGTTACTCCTATTTCTAGTTTGCTGTACATTTTTATCATGAATGTTATATGCTTTGATGCATCAGCTGAGATAATTAGGGAGTTTTTCTTTGTATTCTGTTAATACAGTGAATTACATTAATTTTCAAATGTTGAAATCAATCTTGCATTTTTAAGTTCAACTCCCCTTGGTCATGTTATATTATTCTTTTGATACATTGTTGAATTCTATTAGTTAAAAGTCAAAATTTTTCATATTTTTATGAGGGATATTGGTCTGTCAATTTATTTTATTGTAATATTTATCTCTCATTTGCTGAATTCTTAGAATATACTGGGAAGTGCTCCTTCCTTGATAACTTTCTGTAAGAATTAGTGCAGAATTGGTATCAATTTCTTAAAATATTTCTATAATTCACTAGTGAAGTCATTTTAACCTATTATTTGCTTGTTGAAATTGACTTAAATATTCAATTTATTTAATGGATATAGAACTTTTTGGATTATCTACTTATTCTAGAATACTATTCCCATATTATAATATGTTTTGATGTCACAGACTCTTTAGTGATGTTCCTTCTCTCATTTTGGATGTTGGCAATTCATACCTTTTCTCTTTTTTAACTGTTCCAGATTGACATTTATCAATTTTATTGGTCTTCCCAAAGAACCACATTTTACTTTTACTGATTATCCTTATTGTTTTTGTTTTTTTCTATTTCATTTATTTCTGCTTTGCTCTTCATTATTTCCTTTTTTCTGATAACTTTAGGTTTAATTTACTCTTCTTTTTTCTAGATTCTAAGGTAGAAGTTTCTATAGGAGTCAGCAACTTTGCTCATGATGAATTAGAGAGTAATTATTTTAGGATTTGAGATGCATACAGTTAATCGACTTTATTGTTGTAGCATGAAAGCAGCCATAGACCATGCATAAAAAGAACATGGCTGTGTTCTCATCAAACTTTATTTACAGAAACAGGCAGCAGGTTGGATTTGGCTCATTTGCTGAGTTAGACAACCCCCAAGTTAGAGCATTGATTTGAGGCCTTTCTTCTTTTCTAGTATAGACACTTCATACTATAAATTTCCCTCTAAGTATTGTTTTAGATGCATTCCACACATTTTGGTATGTCACACTTTCACATTTATTGGGTTTAAAATACTTTCTAATTTCTTTTACTTCTTCTGTGATTGAAAGGATACTTTTTTAATGCGTTACCTAGTTTCTAAATATTTGGGCATTTTCCAGATGTCTTGCTGTAATTGATTTCTGTCTTAAACCTCCTCTGATCACAGAACATGCTTGGCATGTTACAATTTTCTTAAGTATATTAAGACTTGTTTTATGGCCGAGAATATGTTTTTTCTTGGCAAATATTCCATGTGCACCTAAAATGAATCTCTCTTCTGCTTTTGTTGAGTGGAGTGTTCCATAAATGTCAATTGGGTAGATGATTAACAGTGTTATTCAATTCCTCTACATCATTCCTGATTTTATGTCTACTTTGTCTAGCCATCATTGAGAAGGGGTATAAAATCTTAGACTGTAAAAGTAGATTTGTTTACTTTTTCTTTTGGGCCTATCACTTTTTGTTTCATGTATTTGAAGATCTATTTTGGGGCACATAAACATTTTTATTATTATTTCCTATTTATGTAATGGCCTCTTTTTCATTAAAAAAAAAAGACTCTATTTATCCCCAATACTATTCTTTGCTTATTTTACTTCTTATACAAAATAGCCACTCCAGCTTTCTTTTGATTATAGTTAGCGAGCATGGAATATTGTTTTCTATTCTTATGTTTTAATGTATTTGTGACTTTTTATATAAAGAGTCCTTTTATGATTATATTTATCTCTAATAGTTTTCTCTCTCACAGTCATCGTTAACTATGATTTTTGATTTTTAGTGATTGCTTTACATTTTATGATATTGATTTAATTGACCACAACTCACCTTCAAACTATATATTACCACTGCATACATAATACAAGAACACTTACTCTGCACCTGGGCGTTGTAGTATTTTACTTCTCTATGCAGTATATAACATTTCATTACTTGTACTTTAAACAGTCAATTATGTTTTTTAAAAATGTTTTAAATCAGGAAAAAAGTTTAATCTTATTCACATAGTTTTCACTTCCCGTGCTCTTCATTCCTCTGTGTAGATTCAGATTTGCTCGAGTGTCATGTTCCTTCCACCTGAAGGATGCCTTTAGCATATTCTATAGCACAGGTCTCCAAGAACAACTTCTTTAAGCTTTTGTATGACTGCGAAAGTCTTTATTTGGAATTCGTTTTGAAAATATATTAACATTGAATATATATATTTTATTAATATATAATATATTATATAGTCATTTGAAAATATACTTAGTTGACTACTTTTCGTTTTCAATACTTGAAAGCTATTGATCTGTTGTCTTTTGTATTGCATTGTTTCTAGTGAGAAATCTGCTATTATTCTGATTTTTTTTCTCTGCTTATAATGTGCCTTTTGTCTCTTACTACTTTTAAGACACTATTTATCACTGGTTTTAAATGCTTTAATTTTTATTTGCTTTAGTATAATTTTCTTTGTGTTTCTTTGTGTTTTCTTTGTGCTTGAGGTTTGCTGAGCTTCTTGAAACTGTGGGCTTAATCCTTTTTATCAAATGTAGAAAATTTTTGTCCATTATTTCTTCATATATTTTTTTCTGACCCCCCTTTCTCTTCTCTCAGGGACTCCAGTTACATGTAGGATAGGTTCCTTGAACTTGTCCCACGTTTCATTGATGCTTTGTTTCTTTTCAGGTCTTTTGTCTTTCTGTGTTTAATTTTTAATGGTTTGTATTGCTAAGTCTTCAACTTCAGTCACCTTTTCTTCTGTAATGTCATATCTGCTGTATCCATGCAGCATCTTTTCCACCCATAATCTTTTCCATCCAGTATCTTTTCCATTTCAGATACTGTATTTTGCATCTGTAGAGGTTCATTTTGAGTCTTTTTTATATTGTCTTTGTCTAGGTGACCTCAGGAGTAAGAAAACTTATTCTTCAGAGGGCCAGATAGGAAATATTTTAGGCTTGTGGGCCATAAAGGTTTTCTGTCACATTTTTTACAACACTTTTAAATTGTTCTTGATTTTTAAAGAAAGAACCCACTATTCTTAGCACTCAGACCATACAAAAATAGGCTCAAGGATATCTGATTCCAAACCAGGTGAAGTGAGGACCAATAGGAAGCCCAAACTTCACCTGCATGTTGTCCATTTTTGTACCTAACCCTGAATTGTACCCCACATCTTTAAAGTTAAATTAAATAAATAAATAAAAATAGTCTAGTCCTCAGGCTGAATTTGGCTCAAAGGTCATTGCTGGAAAATCCTTACCTTCTCTTCTTGAACACAGAAAGTACATTTGTGATAACTGTCCTTGATTACTCATTCTATCATCTATGTCATTTTTAAGCCTGTTTAAATTGATTGATTGATTGATTGATTCCTTCATTATGGTATATTTTTCTGATTCTTTGTATATCTGACAACTTTTTATTGAGTTGCAGAAATTGTGAATTTTACCTTGTTTGGTACTTGATATTTTTATATATCTTTAAATTTTCTTGAGCATTGCACTGGAACCCAGTTAAATTGCTTGAAAACAGCTTGATTCTTTCAATGCTTTCTTTTAAGATTTTTTAAGGCAGGATCAGGGTAGCTTTTAACTGAAGGCCGGTTCTAGCCCACCACTGAGGCAATAACTGAATACTTTATAAGCTGAACACTTTGCCTAATGCCCTGTGCATTACAATGTTTTTTTTTTCCACTTTGGCTGGTAGGAGTACAATCTATTCCTGGCCCTGTGTGATCATAAAGAACTGTCCCACCTGCTCCTTTCCAGGCCTTGGGAAATTTCCCCACAGCTATGTGCTAATCATTACTAGGCTGAACTCCTGAGGTGAACAATCTAGGAGTCTCTGGATCTCTCTCTCTCTCTCTCTCTCTCTCTCTCTCTCTCTCTCTCTCTCTCTCCCCCCCCCTCTCTCTCCCTCTCTCCATGTAGCTTTCTTCATTCTGTGCTATTATCTTTCTTCTAGTATTCTACTCCTAGCTGTCTTGGCCTCCTCAGACTCTTACCTCTGTCTCCTCAACTGAGGGAGACTTCCAGGATCTATGTGACCTACCTCTCCCTCTATGCTATGGCCTAAAATGTCTCTCCAGGTAGTTTGAGGGTGGTCATAGGGTTCCCTCCACTGTTTCCCTTCACTCAGGGATCACTGTCCAGCACTGCCCAATGACTGAAAACTGTAATTTTGTATATTTTTTCTCCTTTCCTTTAGGGAAGAGGATAAATCTGGTTCTTGTTACTCCATCCTGGTCAGAAGTGGAGTCCTGCTTTATATATTTTGAAGCTCTGGTATTAGCTATATTCATATTTTAGAATGCCTTGGAGAATTGCCTTTATTCCATACTTTACTACTTTTTAATACATGTATCACTTTGATTTTTCTTTCAAAACTTAGCAAGGATGCCTGATGTGGCCTTCTGGGCCACTTTAATTTTCTTCTTTATTCCTTTCAGCATGTAGGAAAAAAAAGTAAAGACTGATACTATTTTACCAATTAAAATGTGAGCAGTCTCATAGATAGTTACTTTAAATAATACCAAGTGTGCCGGATACAGTGGCTCATGCCTATAATCCCAGTACTTTGGGAGGCTGAGGTGAGAGGATTGCCTGAGCCCACAGGTTCGAGACCAGCCTGGGCAACTTGGCGAGACCTCATCTCTACAATAAATTTTTTTAAAGTAGCTGGGCATGGTGTGCGTGCCTGTAGTTCCAGCTACTTGGAAAGCTGAGGCAGAAGGATCGCCTGAGCCCAGCAGGTCAAGGCTGCAGTGGACGTGAGCTTACCACTACACTCCAGCCTGGGTGACAGAGTGAGACTCTAACTCAATAATAATAATAATAATAATAATAATACCAAGTCATTTTGCCATTCTAAAATATAAACAGAACATACAAATAGATCATAGAGGAGTATGTAAGGTCATGTAATTGTATATTGCTGCAGGTGACTTCAGGCTTCATCGTCAGAGCTCCTGGAAGGCCACCCTTTCCTCTGTCATTAGAGGTGCTTCCATTGAAAAGCTTGAGGTGAAAGTCTCCACTCCTCAAGAGCAGCATCCTATGTCTCACCTGCACATGTGCCTCTGCCTTACTGTGCCAGAGACCAACGATCTCCACAGTCCTATTTGGGGAGACCTGCTCTAGTCCTTTAGCACTTTCCCTATGTGTATAAGCTCTGCTATCTAGGAGCCAACCAGGGTAGACTCCTCAGTCAATGTCTGGGGTCTTGACCCATACTCTCAGTCTTAATTAGCCATTCTTTTGCTCAGATTTGACCTTATCCCATAAGGAAATGTAGCCTCACTGACACGCTCTGCATTTGACACAAATTTCAGCCCCAGTCACTGATCTTGAGGACGTGTGTGATTCCACTGTTTTTCTTCCAGCCATGTTTGGATAACCTGCTCATTCTGACAAACATATTTTGTCTGAACTTCCATAACACTTAGATCTCAGAAATGTATGAGTCTCCTTATTTCTCTATATCATATTTAACCTGACTTAGGGCATCAATGAACTAGGAAGGGAGAGAAATTCAGTCTCTGTCACTTTATGAGGTATCCTTCTCCTCACTAAGGTTGCCATACTTAAATGCTTGGGACTTCTGCCGTGCTTGAAAAAAGATGAATATTTTACTGAACTATGATTCTAGCCCTTCCCATTCTCAATCACCATCACACCTGTGGGCTCAGAGCCCCTCCTTACTGTGGTGTTCTTAAGTGAATGCAGGCCAGGTCATGGACACCATTGCTACTGCTGTCAAGGCCTCTATACCCTCCCCTCTTTGGTGACTTAATGTGAGGCAGTGACAGCTTCTACAGTTTTTCCAGACACCAAACTCCAAGCCCCTCCTCAGTCTCCAACTGTCTCCTCCACCTGTTGAAGAGTGAAGATAGCTTGATCTCTACCACCGACAACCCACCATTAGCTTGAAACCTAAGGCTTGTACTTATCCCTGAGGAGGGATAGATAGAGGAAGGGAATGCATTCATTTGGGCCCTTGAGAAGGAGACATTAAAACAGAGTTAGACATGCAAGAGGTTTGTTGGAGGAGGGAACAAGAGAAGAAGGAGAAAGTCTTCAGCTTATAACATAGATCTGATGTCACTGAAAGGAGAGAGGGAAGGAAGGAGGATTCGAAGAGGAAGACTTTTGGACCACCACACAGTCTCAACAGGTCAGCAAGTCCATTGGGATCACTTGAGCCAAAGTCATTGATTGGATGGGCCTGCCCTAGCACCCATGCCATGTTCAGGCATTAGCTGGGAACAGCCTTCAGGAAGTTTGGGCTTAGTGTCAATGTCATAGTAAATCCCATAAAGATCTTGAAAAGAACTTTCAAGTTTTCCACAACTTATGCCTTCTATCTCCTCTTGGTAATGGATCTCACTGCTCTCACCACAAGTCTCCAGTGCCAATGGAACCACACACTGACCATGCCGCCCTCCATAGCAATGACACGTGTCAAACAATACTTGAAAGACATGCCTTGTTTTGTTCTCAACTGCATGAGACACTGAAAACTACACCTGCTCCAACAAAACGGTCCAGTGTTATTATAAAGGCCACTAAAAGTACTTCTCGGCACATGACCAGCAGAATTTGGCTGTGGCAGTGTGTGCTATTTTGGGCATCATAGCTATGAATTTCTTGACTATTTCCCAAGCATGAGAGCTGTTGGAGCATTAGAAGATATAGCCAATGCAGTGATGGGTGGGAGAAAATTCTGTGCCTGCATAGATGGAAACCCAGTTTG
Organism: Tarsius wallacei; assembly: GCA_963574415.1. Taxonomy (NCBI): domain Eukaryota; kingdom Metazoa; phylum Chordata; class Mammalia; order Primates; family Tarsiidae; genus Tarsius; species Tarsius wallacei. The sequence continues at coordinate 11,936 of CAUYQG010098293.1, forward strand.
GGTAATGGGTCTTGGAACGTGCCTAATTGTTTGTGTTCCCCCAAAATTCTTATGTAGAATCCTAATCCCCAAAGTGGTGGGATTAGAAGGTGGGGATCTGGGGAGGTAATTAGGTCATGAAGGCAGAGCATTCATGAATCCAATTAGTTCCCTTATAAGAAAGACCCCAGAGAACTAGCTAGTCCTTTCCACAGTATGAGGATGAAGCAAGAAGACACCATCTATGAAGCAGAGAGTGAGGCATCTGCAACTACTTGATCATGAACTTCCCAGCCTCCATAGCTGTAAGAAATACATTCCTGTGTGTATAAGCCACCCAGTTTATGGTGTTTTGTTACAGCAGCCCAAACAGTGTAAGACAGCAGGCAAAGCAGAGTCATCCCGATGGACTTTTCAATCTGCACTGAGAATTAGTGAAGACAAAGGGGCAGAAGCTGAACCTGCCAGAACACGGGCAGCCTTGCACAGCTGCAGAAGTGATTTTCTCCCACACTCCAGCAAACTCCAGGCCCATTTGGTAAACTGAGACAAAGGAGTAGAGCCAAAACCCAACACCATGCTCTCCACACCTTCCCCTTCATGAGTATATTGGGCCACATCTCTTCCTCTTTAGGCAGAGCAGCAATTATCTAGATGCACCTGCAATGAACATCACTGAAGACATGTTGGGTTTTTGTTTCTGGTAACAAATTCTGCCTCCTGGTCATTCAAACGCTTTAGAAACAGCTTCCCCGCCCCCCCTTGAAGCCTCTGTGGTTCCCCCAGCTGTCCATCCCCAGCCTGCAGCTGGGCTTTCTCTAGGGGAAAGACGGAGCTGTCCACAGGGATCAGAGCCCGGGGCTCTGAACACTTCCTGGCAGAAGCCAGAGTGCAGAATTAATTTTAAAATTTCTAGAGTTAGGTATCAATAGCATACCTGAGAGGCACATTAACAAAGCACTTTAACCTGCAGAACTGACAAACAGGCCATTTTAAAGACTATTTTTCCCACCTATTTAGTTAGCTCATTTATTCATCATATAACTGCTGAGGCCCTGCTGTGTGCCAAACCCTCCACTAGGCTCCTGAAATGTAAGGATGACCCAAGGGCTGCTGAAATGGAGAAAGGTGCTTGGTCCTGGATTAGGGTCATAGACGTGGAAAGGAAGGAATGTGGGTGGATTAGAGGGATACTTAAGAGAATTAAAACTCAGTCATTTTGAGCACCTACCACATGATGAGGCAAGCAGGGCTGGCTACATAAATTACAGTGCTTATTACAACATAAAAATTCAAGGTGACTTGTTCCAAAACCAGGAAAAGCTTTCTCCTTCTTTCCTCAGTCTCTGTCTCTCTGAACTGCAACACAATTCCAGAAAGATTCTTCAGCAAGACTAATGGAAGTTCTCAAGCCAAAATCAAGTACAGGAGGAAGCTTGTATTGTAGTGGAATGGGTCTGCCTTAGGGATGCTCCTGGGACAAATGCAGACCCTCACAGATGCTCAGAGCCACCTCCTCCCGCAGGGCTCCCCCAGGCACAGAGGGTGGCAGCAGACATTACTGGGTCAAAGGAGTGAAGCAAAAACCCAAGAACCCATCCTGGGAATGTGGTGGGAGAGTGGGACAGTGTGCCACTGTCTGAACTTCACATAGAAAACACAAGTTCAAAGTTCAAAGATAGTGTATGTATGTATAGTTGGTTGAACGGATGATAGATAGGTAGATAGATGATAGATAGATAGATAGATAGATAGATAGATAGATAGATAGATGGATAGATAGATAGATAGGTAAATGCAAGGTCTGACAATTAAGTTTGGGAATTCATCCTAGAAAAAGTACTACATAACTCATTGCTGAATATCACTTCAGTCACCTTTGAAGTACTCTCCTTGGAAAGCTATACACCAATGCCAGCACCTAGTCCACCCATCAAAGTAATTTTGGAACTCTTTTTCTGGAATGGCCATCAGAGCTGTCTTTGCAAAAATGTTGGAGTTTGAATTAGAGCAGTGAATGAACATTAAATTTCTTGTTAATTTTGGCAAGAGTGGAAGTGAAATATTAGTCCAAGTTTATGAGGATAATGCCATGAAGAAAACAGCAATCTACAAATAGGTTAAACGTTTTAAACATTTTTCTGAGGGAAGAAAAATCCTCACTGATGAGGAGACATCAGGAAAACCAGTAATGAGCAGAAAACCAGTAATGAACATTGCAAAAACTCATCAAATTTGCATCAAAATTGTCAACTGACTGTGAGAAGCATAGCAGACCAAATAAACATCGATAGACAGAAAATAAACATCGATAGATAAACTGAAAATCTTGGCATGAGAAAGGTGTGTGCAAAAAATGGTCCCAGTGGAGCTTTTGCATCATGACAATGCACCAGCTCATGCAGCACAGTTTGTGAGGGAGTTTTTAGCCAGTAAACAAATAACTGAATTGGAACACCTTCCCTACTCACCTGATCTGGCCCCTAGTGACTTTTTTCTTTACCCAAAGATAAAGGAAATATTGAAAGGAAGACATTTTGATGACATTCAGGACATCAAGAGTAATATGACAACTACTCTGATGGCCATTCCAGAAAAAGATTTTCAGAATTGATTTGGCAGGTAGAATAGGCACTGGCATCAATACTTAGCTTTCCAAGAGGAGTAGACGACCCTAGTGATATTCAGCAATGAGATATGCAGCATTTTTTTCTAAAATGAGTTTGCAAACTTAATTGTCAGACCCCGTATATAGTTGGCATTTCACTCTGTTGCCAGGTTGGGGTACAGTGGTACAATCATGGCTCACCACAGCCTCCTGGGCTCAGGTGATCTTCTGCCCCAGCGTCCCAAGTAGCAGAAAGACTACAGGCATGCACCACCACACCTGGATTTCTTTCTTTCTTTTTTTTTTCCTCTTAGTAGAGACAAGGTCTTGCTATGCTGCCCAGGCTGGTCTTGAACTCCTGACCTAAAGCAATCCTCCTGCCTCAGCCTCCCAAAGTGCTGGGATTATAGGCATAAGCAACCACACCTGGCCCAAAGATAGGATTATTAGGACTTCCAAGTCAGCAATCATAGAGCATCAAACAGCAAGTGCAGGGCTCTTCTGAGCATGGGGCCTTTTGCATCTGCTCTGCTTCCTCACCTGTGAAGCTAGCCCTGTCGCCAGTCATCATGTTAGACTTTGCGATGCTAGAATGAGTCAGGTACTATTCCCACCCTAGAACTGTGAAAGGGCAGGAAACTATGGGCATACTCTTGGGACTTAAGAGAGGGTGGACAGAGGAAGTGAGATCTACCTAAGTGTAAACTCTAATTGGCTGCTGCAGGAAAAACAGAAGTGGAGTGGAAGATGCTTCCAGCAGAAGGAACAGTATGTGCTAAGGTCTGGAGGTGAGGCAAGAGAAAGCAGGGTACACCCAGGGAACTGCAACTGCTATAGCTCAGAGTAACTGAAGGGCAAAGAGAGGGCGGAAATGAGACTGGAGTCATACAAGGGCCATGAAAAACACACTAAGGGTTTTTTAACTTATTCTAAAGGCAAAGGAGAAAGCCTTAAGAAGTTTCAAGCTAGGAAGTGAGATTATAAGCACATTTCACTATGGAAAGGTCACCTTGTCACACTTGCAGAAGTTAGATTGGAGTTGAGAGAGACTGGAGGCAAGGAGGCCAGTGAGGAAACAACCTGGTAGCTTGAACTAGGAAAGTGGCAGTGGGATTGGAGACATATTAAGAGGGCAAAATGGTAGGATCTGGGGGATATTTGAACATGTTAGGTGGGAGAGAGGAGATCACAGAGGATGCCCATGTTTCTGGTCATGAGCTGTGTGAGTTGCAGCATCATTCTCTGAGCTAGGGACCACAGCACGTGGAGCAGATTGGAGGTGAGGAGAGGGAGGGCTCAGCTTTCCCATGAACTTCTCAGGAGACATGCAGGTGGGAAAGTTAGTAGATGTTGGGATGAAGGGCTCTGGCACCGGGTGAGGATTCTGGGCTTAGGTATGAAGGTGAGTATTTTCAGCGTATCCTTGGTAATTGTTATGGGTTGAATTGTGGCCCCCAAAAAGATGTTGAAATCCTAACACCCAGTACCTGCGAACGTGACCTTATTTGGAGCTAGAGTCTTTGAAGATGACTGAGTTAAGATGAGGTCATTAGGATGGACCCTAGCCCAATTTGGCTGTGTCCTTTAAAAAGGGTAAAGTTGGAGACAAATACAGACGTGTACAGGAAGAATGCCATGTAACAGTGAAGTCGGAGACTGGGATGACACATCCACAAGCCTAGGTACACCAAAGATTGCTAGAAAACCACCAAGAGCTAGAAAAGCCCCAGAAATTAATACAATAATGAAGACATGAGACAGTGTGAGGTCTTTCCAGGAATTGAGCGCCCAACAAGGGAGCAGCATGCTCTCTGGCCAGGAAGCCCTGTCACTCATACTTTCCAGTAGATGTTGGGATTATGTAGCTGGAAGGAGGCTGGGCCTCAAAAACTCCTTCAGTTAAGCCTCCAAGTCATCAGGCTTCTCTACCATCTAATATTTATTTTTCTTTTCACATCATAAGTAAGTTAACTTTAGCTTTAGAGCCAGACACTCCAGTGCTAAGGCATCAAAAATATCATTGCATCAAAAATACCATTCCTAGAAGATCATGTTCTGTCTCGTGCTATCTGCTGGGACTTCTCCTCCTAGGGACCCCACCCCCACTTCTCTTCTGGAATGTTCCCATCTTATTTTACCCCAAAACTTTGTTCTTCCATCTGCTGTCTCCCTTCTGCTCCCCGCCACCCCCAACCCCTAGCCTGCCTGCCCTCCCTTCTGCCTTCCCTGGTAATTTTCATCATATATCTCCATGACTGATGAATAGGAAGTTAATCAGAGTGCAGTCAGCTGTAGCTTCGAATCATGGACTCATTTTAAGGTGTCTTAATTGAACCGTCTCCCTGGGAAAGATGAACTGTAGATAACAATCAGGAATGCTTGTGCAAGGGTAAAGAGATGAGCCTCCTAAAATGAATATATGTCAAAGTCAAATGACAGGAACCTTAGGTTCACCAAAATCATTCAATCAGCCAGTTATTCACTCAACAAATGTTTACTGTGGGCCCCTCACCAGGCCGGGAGTAGGAGGGTAGGCAAGTACCCACCTTCAGTCTCTGGGAATGCAGGTTTGTGGTTGTCACTGCCCTCAAGCCATTTTCTTTGCCTTTGCCTCAAGGAAGTTGAACTCCATTCAGGAAAAGATGTGCCTGGGATGGGCTTCCTTATGACACCAAAGAAAAAGATGAAGTGGCCCAGGTATGAAAACCCTCTCAGGCTAGCTTCATTCACCTGTTGGAAAGAAGCAAAGGAGATTGCAGCAGACACTGGTAAGTTCTCTCCCAAACGGTTTCTCTCTTTTGTCAGAAAGAGCTGCCAGGCTACATTTCCCACCCTTCCTTACCATTGGGTATAGGTGAGTTCTGGCCAGTGGGAATGTGAGCAGGTGCTCCTCCAGTGCCAACTCACAGAGACTCCCACACTGTCATTCACCTTTCTTTGCCTAGACTAAGCTTGGTCACAGAGAAGACTGGGAAGGACCTCAAGGTCATTGTGAGTGGAAGAACTAGCAGAAGGAAGAATCCTGTAGAGCAGAGCCCCCGGCCTCCTGGCTCCAGACAACCCTACATTGGTTTTTTTTGTTTTGTTTTGTTTTGTTTTGTTTTGAGTTGGAGTCTCACTCTGTCGCCCAGACTGGAGTGCAGTGGCTGCTCCCGGCCACCGCAGCCTCGACCTGCTGGGCTCCGGCGATCCTTCCACCTCAGCCTTCCAAGTAGCTGGAACTACAGGCGTGCGCTACCACGTCTGGCTAATTTTTTGATTTATTCTAGAGATGAGGTCTTGCTTGCCCAGGCGGGTCTCGAACCCGCGAGCTCAGGCAATCCACTCACCTCAGCCTCCCAAAGACGCTGGATTACAGACAACCCTACATTGAATGTTAATTAAGCCTTTGAGGTTTGGGAAATGTTCTTGCAATAGTTTGTCTTTCCTAAGTAACACAGAAGGGATGCATCCCTGGTCTCCATGCTCCCTGCAACTAGAAACTCAGTTTCACTGGTGCCAGGTACATTCAGGTCAACCCTTTCCCAAGTGAGGGCAAAGCTGAAAGGGAAAGATCTGCTCAGACAAGACTTTGGAAAGTGATCTCTTCCTCATTGGCAGAAGTTGTGTCCAGGTGAAGCCAAGCTCGGAGCTGCAAATTCCATTTCCAACTATTTCAAAGAGAAAAATCAACTCATTCCACCTCCCTAATAAAGGAAAGTTAAAAGCTTATTCTGTAGGCACTGGAGCTGGGGGACTTCCCAGACTTTCTCAAACTCCTCCTCAGAAGTCTCTGGTCATTCAAAATTAGGTAAGGACAGAGGCCAAATTCGACTGAAGGCAAATTCCAGCCAGTGTCTGTGCTCAGGAAGAATCATTAGCTAAGGCAATCGGGTTCCGTTTGTCTTTCTGTCACAAGGAAAAATCACTGGCCACTCTCAGCAAGTCTATGTATCACCATTCTAGATGTCAGTTCCAGAGAGTACTCATTTAGCATGGGTACCTGCTATGAAATGCAACACAGCGGATACTCAAACACGCATAAACATCATCATTTGCTAATAGCGGCTAATGGCTTTAATCACAGAATAAAACAAATCAATAATTAACCTTAGCAGTAGAAGTGCAACTAGGATTCACAAATAATGAATTTGCTAATGGTCCTTGCTGCCATTAGTCCACATATGTCAAGGTGAATATGAAGAAATGTGCCCATTTGCAAGTAGCTAATCTGTTCATAAATGATCAGATGATGACTCAGATTGGGACAAGTCTTGAAGAAGGGTCATACGTAATGCATCCACCAAGTTATCTCTAATTTATTAAGAAACTATTAGCTTACACGTGAAACTATTTATTTACCACCCTACTCCTATTATGCACCAGGTCTATGCCAGAAGGAGGCGGTAGAGAGTACTAGAGCGGCCCCTCGTTCCAACCCAAGATCCATCAGATCAGATAACTACAGTCACATCAGACCAGCTCTAGCAGAAGCATGCAATTTAAGGCTGAGGCTACACATAGGCAGAGGCATTGGGACCTGCCTGGGGAAGCATAGAAAATGTCATGCTTCTGATAAAGAAGTGACAAGGGAGATAGGCATGGAAGGATGAGTAGAAGTTGTCAGACACCAAAAAGAAGACAAAAAAAAAAGAAAGAAAGAAAAGGAACATGATGTGTCCAATATGTTACATGTATGATGAGGGAACCCTCCAAAAATGGAATTTATATATAAAGTCTATTTGCTCTTGCATGTTTATACTTCAGTCACCTTCATGCAGTATACCTATTGAGTTGCTTTTTCCACTGCTCAGTTTTTGAACTCATCAATTTTGATGCCTTTTAGTGCTTCTGCCATTTTTGTTTCACCTCTTCCACACTAGCAAAATGTTTCCCTTTTAGGACTTTTTTCATGTGGGGAAACCACAACAACAAAAAAGATTGGGTGAATAGGGAGGGTGGGGCGGGGGGGGTCATGCTGTTTTTTGGTCACAAAATGCTGAACATTCAGTGCGATGTGGGCACATGCGCTCATGAAATGGGCAAATACGTTGAGAAAAATCTCCAAAAAAAAATTAATTGAAGCCAAACGCAGACTCTCACAATAACTCTAGGTGGTACACTGATGCCAATGGGTTCCTAGAACACTGACTTAGTGAGGAAAGCCTGTAATACAAGGGCAACCATCCAAAAAATAATTTCAGTTTCTTTTTTAGTCCCCCCTCATATAGCTATGTGGCTACAAAGTCAGGAGCCCTCAGGGGTACAGGGGGCCCAGGCTGGAGAGTCAGAGCAAGCCCAGTGGCAGTGGGCCCTGGACATTTGGCTGAGCCTCTTCATTGGTTTGGTTTTGTTTCTGATAGACAGAAAGAGCCATTGAAAGACTGACCCATTATTAATTAGAAGAAAGATATAACAACACTGAGAATTTTATGCATATGTCTATATAATCAGTAGAAATAGACTTTATTTGAGGAAATGTATGTTTGCCTTGTTTGTCTCAAATCATAAGCAATTACCCTGAAGGCTCAAGCAGCTGAATAATTTTTAGGATTTGGGGAGCGCTGAGCTGGACAACCTCCGATAAATGCAGAGATTTCCCCACAAAGGCTGGCCTGTCCTTGGATTGCATTCAGTTTTATTTACATGTGAATATGATTTGTTTTGGGATGTTTGCTTTTCACATAAAAATTGAATAAGTACAAGGTCTTATTAGAGAAGGTGGCAGATTCACTCTCTTTTATGAAGGGTGATATGGCAGATATCTCTGGCTACTTACCCAGCAGCCAATGCCTTCTTCCTCCATGCTGAGAGAGTCCTGATTTTGTGCCGGCACCAGTTTCTCTTCCTCCTGACTCCGGTAAATTCTGATTGGTAAAAGCCAACATGGAGGGCGCATCCTCCTTGCTGGTGATTGGTTAAGGCACAGTCCTGTGATCAAATTCTGCCCAACGGTATGTTGGATGATGACTTCTGCTGTAGTTTCTGGGGAAGGTTTTTCTTTCTGCTAAAAAGGAGCACACTCTTATTCTTTCTCAAGAGCTGTTGAAGGGCTATGGCAAAGGGAACAGACTGAAGACAATGGCAATTCCTAAAGAGAGCAAATAGGAAGATGAACAGGACCCAAGTCCTCAATTATGCCATTGAGTTCTGAAGTCACTGCCTTTGAGTGACGCAACTTTCAGACTCTTATCTGAGATCATAAATCCCTTCTTGTTCAAGGCAGTTGAGTCAGAGTCCTCATTCATGGCCTAGAACATCCTCATGATCACAGGTAGCCTGCAGCATACTTGCTTCAGCTGGAACATACCAGTGACACCATCTTGGTGGTTTATGCCAACATTTGTTCTGATGACATCAGAAACTGCGCTGTTAAATATTTCTTCACCCCTCATCCAGGGGACCATGAGCATCTGAGTTGAATGTTTCCAGTTAATCACAAAGTTCAGATCTTTACAGTTTCACGGGTAAGAAGCAGCCAATCATGGTTTTATTTATTGGGCACTTATTTTGTGCTAATCATTGTTCCAACTGCTGAGGAAAACACCTATAATATGGGGATCTTTTGCCTCTAAGAATGTAGAATTTATTATAGAAAATATGACATTAACAATGAAATAAGGCAAAATCTACTAAAGGCATGAGAGACTCTAACTTCAATGATATTCTAGTGCCCCTAGATTCAATATCTAGCTTTGAGTATTTAGAAAATACTTAATAAAGGACATTCAGGAAAGATTTATTTAATCTGAATATAGATAGAAGGATTTTTAAAAAGATGAATAACAGTAGCCAAAACTAACATGTATGAGAGGGGACCCCCCCCAAAAAACTAGAAATATCATTTTGGTGGTCAACCCCCTTGTAGCACATTCGGAATTTGTTCCTCCATATCAAACTGTCAACCAAAGTTTCTATCTGGACGTCTTGAAAAGGTTGCATCATGATTTGCAAAAGAAATGTCCCTAGTTGTGGCAAACAGGTGACTTATCCTTCTCCCATGACAATGCACCTTCCCACACCACATTGAGTGTTCAGCAGTTTTTGACCAAAAATGACATGACCCCTGTGCCCCACCCTCCCTATTTACCTGATTTGTTTGTTTTGTTTTCCTGGATGAAAAAAGTCCTCAAAGGAAAATGTTTTGCTGATATGGAAGAGGTAAAAGAAAAACAGCAGAAGCACTAAAAAGCATCAAAATTGAAGAGTGCAAAAATAGTTCTGAGCAGTAGAAAAAGTGTCTCAGTAGGTACATTACATCAAACGGAGAGTATTTTGAAGTTGACTAAAACTGAAACATGTAAGAATAAATACACAATTACTTAATAAATAAATTCTGAGTTTTTGGATCTCCCTCATACGTAAGGGTCAGGCAGTTTTCTACATCCTCTATATGAATTAACTCTTTACATCTACTACAATAAGTAGGTAGGTGTGTTGCTGATCCTATTTGCAGATAAAGAAAGTGAGGCACAGGGAGCTTAGATGGCTTACCTAAAATCACATACTCTTTGGATTATGGAGCCAGAATTCATACTCATGCAGCCTGGCCCCAAAGCCTACAATCCCCAACACCAAACAGGTACAGGCATGTCTGATGACAAGAATGACATAAATAAAGGGTGGTGAAATGAGCGGTTGGGAAATAGAGCGTCCAAAGGGAAGTTCTGGGAGACAAGTGATAACAAGTGCTTGATGCCCAAACCCAGAGAACCTGGAATGAGAATATGAGATCTTATAGCATTTGGAAAACGTAAAGTGCCACTCCCAATATTCAGGTCTTGAAAATGAGGCTGATATGACCATTTTCTGATCCCACCTCTCCATGTAGGTAGCAGCCAGAGGGAATCTATGAGCTCCTCTAGAATGGACACCAAGTTTCCTCACCACTTTATTCACTTTTTCATTTTTTTTCAATCATGTGGAATTTTTAGGGCTTTTTCATTGTAACTTCATCCTTATAGCAACCCATGAGGCAGCAATATTATTCCCATTTTACTGATAAAATGAAGCATGAGAAGGCCACATGGCTAGTGAACTGCAAAGTTGGGATTCAAACACAAACAGCCAGACCACGGGTCTATGCTCTTTGTTTATCCCAGGATTCCAGCTGTTAACCTCTACATAGGTGATGCCTCTGCATCTGTTAGAATGCTTTCTGTTGCAAGTGAAAGAGCCTCATGTCAAACTGGCTTGAACATTAATAGGAATTTATTGGCCTGCATAACTGAATTGGTATGAAGTATGGCGTCAGACAAAGCTTGATTCAAAGGCTTGAGGGGTGTGAGCAGGACCTAAACTTTCACTCTTGGTATCTCAATTAGACTTTCTTGGCATTGGCTCCATCATCAACTGACTTCCGCTGATCATTGCCAGATGATAGCCCTCAGCCCCCAGACACGTTTCCAAGTTCTAATCCAGAGAAAGACAGAGGTCCACATGTCTGATACCTCAAAGAAATGCCTTTGGGTTGACTCCTGCGTGTTCTTAATGACCTGAATTAAGTCATGGGATTTTCACCAAACTGATCACTGTGACCGGCTGCTGGGATGATAGTGTGTGTCAATGGGATTCACTAATCCAGTTAATAAGGACCATACTTAGAGTTAGAGAGAGAGTAAGAAGGAATTGCCAGGCTAGAAGGCTGTTTGTGCTATGTCCCTGTAAATGTCCTTCAAACGTCTTCATGTCTTCTCTGTAATTCTTTCTGAACCAGAGCCATGGAAAATTTCCTTTTGGTAGGTCCTTGTGTCCTGGCTCCCAAGGTTTCCTTGGATCTAATTGATGGACAATACATTTGGATCCAATTTTTAGCATTGGCCCTATTACCCCCTACTAAATCGGATTTGCCACACTGACACTTACACTTCATGTCCTACCCTAGGCCCAGGGAACTCTAAGTTCTGGCCTGTGTCAAACTGTCGCCCCCTGTCACATACCAAGAGAAGCCAACAAGATAGAAAGGAAGATCATTAAAATCATGGAAAGCCCTTAGAGATTGTACTGTCAAGCACCTATAGTATAGTTGGGAGACACAAGACACAAAAGAGGAAGGAACTTGCCCAGGACTAAAACTCAGAAGCAGAACTAAAACCTCCCAACCCCAAGGCCAGGGCTTTGCCCAAGCACTGCATGGTCTTACAAGTTGGGTCTTGAAAAATGGTCATACACTCCTCATGTGGTGTACTTTTTGAGAATTCTGTGTGTATCTTTGTGTGTATCCATGTGTGTGCACATACATACAGGTAAAAGGCTTTTAAACAGAGAAGACATGAAAACTTTCAGAGGACATTTACGGGACATAATACCAACATCTCTCCAGTGTGGCCATTCCCACCTACTCAGGAGATCCAAGAGAATTGAAAATACAGCAGCTCACTTCTGGGCACTAGGATACATCGTTATTCCTACTGGAAACCCAAAGGAATTCAACACTTAGATTGCTGAATGTATATTCCTAAAAATCTTTTCCCTCCTCCTGCAGCACACCTCCCATCTCTGCAGCAGTACTCAAGTGGTCAGGCAAGCAAGGACTCGTGGTTAATGGCTCGGGAGATAAGGTGAAAATCTGTCATGCCCTTTTTTCCAGTGTCTCTGCCCTTATTTAAAAGCTATTTCGTCAAATTAAAAGGCCCAAGACACTTGTAACTATATTGAAAATCAAAGTCACTTAGGGACCTAGAAAATGGAGATAGCTAGAATATGGCTTGGAGAAAGATACAAGGACGGAAAGTGGGCTCCAAAGGAAGGTGATTGCCAGTGTTCCTGTTCACCTCTGCCAGGTGAGGCTGGAAATGGAGACTCTCGAAAACATTTTAATTCCCAGGGGTCATCTGCCCTCCACACACAGTGGGAGGAACAAATGACTAGGAGCTAATTGGGCAGTGACCACCAGTCACACCTCATCATCTCAGGGACATGACTCTCCCTGGACAAGTATTCACAGTGTACTGCACGAAGCTCCTCTTTCATTGAATTCTAAATTCCTTAAGGCTAGGGATAGAAAAGGATTCTTCCTTCTGTCCCCTTCATGCCCTGCAGATGGCTTTACCCAGGATCAGAGCTCAGGAAACATTATATGTAGATCACTTCATTCTAAGTCATCTCTGCTTCTCCTTCCCATGAATCCAGAGACAGTACTTGTGACACCTTTGTCCTGCTGGGGTATAACTTTGCTGTGAGTACGTACACCTTATCTCCACTTGTGTCTAAACCTCTACAAAGTAAAGACTGTACGTCTTTACTACTCACCAGTTCCTACTGCAGTGCTAGAACATAGAACACCTAAGCACATGAATGAACAAATGAAGCTTTTGCCTCAATGGAGCTTCTACTTGATGTGCTCTTCATAGAGTAGGTATCCAGTGAATGTTTCTCTGTGGAAATGTTTGATCAGCCATTCCCTCCAGAAAGTCACCAAATTGGTCACTGCAATTCCTCACTCAGGGGCACATCGTCTGAAGACACGAGGTGAGCGAAGCTAGCTATCAGCCCCGTGACAGTTTTTCTAAGTGAAAGGAAAAGAAAGAAGTAATTTCTGGACCATTCTAAAGTAACATCAGGCAATTAAACTCAGGGGGCCTGTTCTAAGGTCAGAAGTCAGCAAAGCCAAATTTCCAAACAAAGCTGGAATACATCTGAAGAAATAATGCTTAAAATCTCCAAAGGCAAAAATAAATAGCTGAAGAATGATGTTTCAGAAACTCAGATTTAACTCGGCAAGTGTCAGTTCAGCAAGATGAGCTATGAGCCGGGCAGGGAGACAAGGGGATGAGCTCATCTTCCGGCCACCCACAGCCTGACCCAGCCTGCTGCGGACCAGAGCAGTGCAGGCTCAGACTGGCTTCTTAAAAGGTGGAGAGAAATGGATGTGACTGACCCCAGGACCCAGAGTAAAGACGTACTTGGATATCTAATGCGGCTGGTTCCAGATAAGACATGGTTTTAAGGTGGGAGCGGTTGAGGAGGAGGCCAAAGAGGAAGGATAGAAATGCAATTTGTAAAATCTTTGTATCGTGATAAAAATCCAATACAGTTTGGCTGAGTAAGGGCTTGAAATTTCATCAGTTCTATGAACCATCCCAGAGCAGAAGGGAAGGGGCTGGGTTTTATCATGTCAAAAAGTCAGCAATAAAAGAACTGTCCTGCAGTCGGGGCACAGCCAAGCTGACATTTCAGCCCAAGATGCATTCCTTTTAAGGGCCAAGATTTTAAAGAATGTGCTTTTCAGTCTCTCCCACAAGCTCACACAGGCAAAGCCGAGGCAGAGGGAGCCGTATGCTCAGTGAGATGTGTTTTTCTCATTACCCTCAGATGTCTTCTGAGGCTGGCTCATGGACCCCTCTCTCCTGGCATCTTTCCCAGACAGAGGGGGCTTGACTAGAGGACTGTGGAGGGGAACACGCTTTGGAAGGGGGGGATAAGGCACGATGTTTTCAGGTCTAGCTCTCCTGAGGATTTGCTGGCTATCATTTGGTCAGGTTTATAAAGAATGTGAAAGTCAAGGGGAGGGTGCTGCCCAACCTCAGAACTCCACTGATCTGCCCTCAGACCTGTGAAAAGCTCAAGGCATTCATTCATTCAACAAATACTTCTCAAAACCATCTCTTCACCCAATACACACAAAAGAAATAGTGTCAGCCCTGAGACAATCTCTCACCTCCAATAATCACAAAGCATCCACTTGTGAGGTTTATCCAGTCATGGGCTACAATGTTTTGCTAAATTCTTCTGTTCTCCCCTATGATCTCTTCCTGAACTAAAAGGAGGGAACTGGGCATCTATCTGTAAGACTAGGGTTGATGGTGGCTGTTATTTTAGTGCCCTCAGTCAATCAAGCAAGAAGTATAAACTGAGCATGGCCTATGGGGTCTACGAATAAAAATCGATTTCTGGTTAAACTGGAATCTAGATTTTGTGTATGAGATTTCACTTTACAGACAGGTTTGGCAGAAATGCCCCAATCCAGAATTCCAATGATCAGAAAGCCAGAGTCATTCCAAACCTTAGACTCAAACACAATAGACTCTCCAGAGTAAGTTTCTTGGTGAGCATTTGTTGTTATTGCTCAGTTAAAGCTGAACTTTTACATTATAACAATAGACATCCTTTTTGTTTCAAGCTTTACAATATTCAGCTACTGAGATGAAAGCATCTTAAGGTCATTTGACAAGTGATTTTTGCATTGGTATCAAAATTACATGTAAAACTGAAATCTGAGAAAGATTGCAACTAGCTGGAATGACTTAGAAGCCTTTATTCTACTTGGTAGAAGTACTCACTAAGTATAGTGTCCAATGTGAATGCAGTTTTTCAGTCTCTAAATTATTTCATAAGCATCATTTGCATTTTATGGTGTAATTAATGACAGTTGATCTCAACACAGCAGTCATTCGCACATAAAGATATGGCTTTTGAGGCAGAAGCTATACATTTTTGGCATTTGTTAAAAGAATTCTGGATGCTGAAAGATACAAACCATGTTTATGAGCACATGCATTCATAACCAAATGACAAATATCAATTCTCAATGAGAACTCTAAAAACAACAGAAATCCACAGTATTGGGAAGGACATCCAATGCTCCTTGCCCTCGGATAATCTCCCCCTCAAAACACATGATCCTATTTCCTAAACTGTATTGTTAAGTTTTTTTTTCTTTTTTATTATAAAGATCTGGGGTACAATTCAGGGTTAGGAATACAAACATTGATTATGCAGGTACCCTTGTTGATGAGGTATGCCCCTCCCTCCACTAGCAATTTCCCTCAACTGCCAATCCCACCCCTCCTCCCCTGACAATTTCCCACTACTGCCAATCACTTTCTTATAGTATTATAATTGTTCAAGGTCCACTTATGAGTGAGAACATATGGCACTCTGTTCTTTGTTTCTGTGATAGATCACTGAGTATGATCGATTCTAAATCCATCCAAGTTGCTGCAAAGTTCATATGTTTGTCCTTCTTTATGGCTGCATAATATTCCATTGTGCATATATACCACATTTTTTAAATCCAGTCTAGCATCAATGGCCAGCATGGTTAGTTCCATGTTTTTGCTATTGTGAATAGAGCTGCAACAAACATACGTGTGCAGATATCTTTTTTGTAGAATGATTTGTGTTCCTCCAGATATATTCCCAGTAGAAGAATTGCTGGGTCATATGGAAGGTCAATTTCTAGTTCTTTCAGATACTGCCACACTGTCTTCCAAAGAGATTGCACTAGTTTGCATTCCCACCAGCAGTGTAGAAGCATTCCTTTTTCTCCGAATCCTTGCCAGTATTGTTTGTTTTGTTAATGATGGCCATTCTTACTGGGGTTAGGTGGTATCTCAATGTGGTTTTGATTGTATTGTTAAGTTATTAACAGGTATGAGACATTAATATGTGTTAAGATATTAATAGCTGATCTGCCCTGAAAAATTTAGTGGTCAACTAAGTTTGGAAAACGATGGATTAAGCCAAGACATATAAGTTTTGTTTGTTGTTTTTACTGTTGATCTTCAATATGCCTTTAATATGCTAATGCACACCATGAATTCCATGGAGTATTCACCTTTTTTTTTGCAGCCCTTTTTGTCAGGGGACATCACTCTTCTGTGGGGAATACTTTTCTAGAGGACAAGTATCTCTGTCTTGTTCATAAATATTTTAAGAATCATCTTGGCCCTTTGGAATTTTCTTTGGTCCACCCACGTAAAGATGATCACTCCCTCCTTTGTAGTCCCACAGTACTTTAAATAAAATACTCTGAATTCCAAATGTTTTTCTATTTTACATATACCTTATATAGTCATATATCCTAATTTACATATCTGGGTATACAAAGATTTGTCTCCCCTATTAGACTGATCTCCTTCAAGGTACAAATTATGCATTATTTATCCCATGTGTCCTCAGTGCCTGGTACATGGTCATCATCCATTAATCCTGGTAGAATCTATGAATGAATGAATGAATGCCACTAAGAAAAAATAATCTACTTCACTCAAGTTCCAGGTTTATCAGGTTCTCTATTGGATAAACTCATCTTGTCTATGGTTTAATATTGACCAACTCATTTTGCCACATTGTCGACTATGACTCAATGTCTGTGTTGAATTACACATGAATGCCCTGAAAAGGTCTTTGTCAGGTTCTGTGAGGTCAAATAACTTCCCTTCTGGTAGTACTCAAAGCCTACACTCACGTCCAACTTCCCCCCACTACTCTCTTCCACACACTCTGCCTCAGGCAAACTGCACAATTCCACCTTCTCCAAATCTGTGTGGAATTTTGCTGACCCTGAACATTTTCCTGCCCTGTTCTCTTCGTCCTCAATTTTTTGACAAACATTCACCCAAAGTCTACTAAGCTCTAGGCATTGCACCATGCACCGGGTTTCCTAAGATGAATAAGACATGATTGCTGCTCTCAAGGAGATCATGATAATCACATAGAGACACATCATACAGTATGACATGTCCTATGACAGAGCTAAGTACCAGGTACTATGTTAATACAACAAGATGCCTCGAGAAGACTTTCTGGAGCAGTAACTACCTAAGTTGATCATTCACTGAACCACGTTTTACCAATGGGTGCAGTTACTGGCCTTTATAGGCAAGAATCTCTTCTACATCTCATTTCCATAGAACAAACATACAGAGTTTAGTTATTGGATATCAGGCATCCTTATCCATGCACCTAAGACTATTGACTAATGAGTTGCACCTAAGACTGTTCTGCAAATAATAGCTACCTGAGAATAGGAAGGAAAGAAGTAGGAAGTAGGAAGCAACTTACCAGGGAAGCCCAGCCAGATGCCAACAGTGACAACCTTAAATTGTTGTCAAGCAAGATGGAGGTCATAGCACTGCATTGCCCATATGAGCATACCTGCTTGTCGTTCTAGTGGCAGGGTTAGACAATCGCAAACCTTGGTCTTTCGGTCAACAAACCACATAAGAACCACTTGAGAAAAGAATATGAGTCCTGAGTTTTAACCTTCTGGTCAGATCAAGAAGGTACCAGCTCTAGAGTTTATAAATGGGTATGAGGGTCTGGGAAGAAAACCCAGATCAATAGTGGAGTGGAGTGGGAAGAGATGCTCATCATCCTGCTCTCGATGTCCCGGAAGGAGGCGCTGCAGAAAGAACCACAGACACCAGCAGTTCTGAGTCAGAGAGTATCCAGAAGAGCCCGTCATGTGAAGACAGTTTAGGAATGTTGCAACCAATGTATTTTGTTTATATTTTTGTTTAATGTATTCACAGTGTCTAAATGAACCTTAAAGAGCTTCTTTAATAAATCTCAAATTACAATTCTAAGTTATAAGTGATTGTGGTCATAGTTTAATTGGCAGTACTTTTTTCTCTTAAAGGTACATGAAATAATGGTGCATCCTAAAATCGATAGTGTCTTAGATACTGTGAAATACGGAGGCTACTTGTTTATCCAGCTAACCCACTGCATCCTAACTCTAATTAAGTTTTCTCTTTATGTATCGCTCCAGTTGAGTTGAAAGCTTCTCCAGTCCATTAGCTGTACACCTGAGCTCTGGAAAATATGTCAGTGTTCTTTGTGTTCTCTGGAAGTGAACAGCAAAATGTGGGGGGGGGGGGGGAACTTTAATATTTAATACTGGTCTGTTATCCTCATTTCTAGTTGTAAGAATTAGATGAGAATGACTTCATTTCTCTGCAGGCAACTGTATTGATGGAATGGGCTTCACTCTGTGCAACAGATGTGTTCCTGGAGAAGATGTGTTTAATTTCAATTCTTCAAATTCAATTGTGTTCCCATAGAAAAAAAAACAGTTTGCTTAAGACATCACTTACACACATGCACACATACAGTTTTGCTTGAGAATACTACAAACAAGAATCACACACTAGTTAGGAGCAGAGCTCAGGTCTGCATGCCAAGTTTCCTGATCCGAGTGCTCATACCCAGTCTTTTGAAGGACAATTAGTTCTTTAGATTTACAAAACCAGAAAAACTGAGAACTCTTTCCATATTATGTCTTGAACATGAAGCAACGTGGTGTTGCTAACAAGTATGTAATTCATGCATCTACAGACCTTTTCTACGGGCTTTTGTGTCAAGAAATAGGAAAGTAAAAACCAGACCTAAAGGAGGGACTGAAATTGATGGGATTTTTAAAAATGAGAAAACAGTCCAGGTCAAGGAAATGGTGTTCGGTCACAGTATCCTAAGAGCGTTCACTGGGAGGATTTTCTCCTGTCATTCTGAAGATCTTAATGGGTTTGAATTGATTCACTGAGCCATGCCATCGAAAGGGAAGAGAAATGTCAAGACTCCATGCTTCCAGTCATGCACTTGGGGCCAGACCAAAATGCACTTCAGAACTTCTAGGTTTGATTGTTTCCACCACAAGAAATAAATCATTTGGCAAGACTTTCCGTGTACCTACAGTGTTCCTCGCCTTGTGCCAGGTTCTTCAATATGGAGCACAAAAGGTGAGGCCAATCTGGCCTTCACTCTCAGGAGCTGACCACTGGGATGTGGGGCAGCCTCATACCTACTGCTAAGGAAGCTGCCTAAGCAGCTTTACTGTTCCAAGGAGCCTAGGACCAATTCACCTGATGAGTGTAGCAGTGTGCCTGCATGCAGCATCCCCTGCAGGAACCAAGAACACCTCCTTACAACAGCTTGCCCCACTCCCCGGAGAATGCAGAAGACTCCAGCCTGGAGCCTTCTGTCACCAGGCGGTTCCCCACCTCCCATCGCTGCACAACTTGCACCACCATTGTGGATGCTTTTGACGGTGGCTGGTCTCTCTGTTCAAATCAGATTAGAATTGTTTTGAATCAGCAAATCCGAGAAGTGGATAGAAAAGAGCTCTATTGGATGAGCATCACACTGCTGAGAGCTCACAACAACTCTATGGGAAACAAAATGGTTTTATTACCTATGTTGGAATTGAGGCCTCTGGCCCCTCAGTGAAATTATGGACTTGAATGCATAATTAAACAAGGGCCTCCGTCTTGAATCTCCCTACATACAACTCCAAGAGCTTCCCTTCTTTTCTCTCATACAGGTTTTTTGGTCTCAATAACTACAAGAATCTCATTGCAGGGAGAAAACAGGAGAAATGCTCGTGGTTTAGTGGAGGAAAGATAACATGGGGTGGGGAAAGGGTTACAGAGATGTGGAAATCTGTGAGGCATTTTCCTAAGGATTGGAGACCATGAGTTCAGATTCTCACCAGTTAAAAAGAATGTCACTGTCCCTTCTTCCCTGGAACAGGAGCTGATCCTGCACTGCTCGGGGGCACTGCCCCCACCATGTCTTCTCAAAACAAGGAAGGAGAGACAGGGAAAGGGGCAGATCACCAACAGAGCTCTCTAACCCAAATCTCCTTCTCCACCTTTCTGGACAGAACTTTGTGAACCCCCTAAAATCCACAGCCACATGTTCCTACCCTGATGAACCCCAGAGAAGTGCATGATTCAAGCTTAAGTTTCAAAGTGGCCTGATCCCAGCTGAGCACTCAGATGAAACAGCGGGGCTCTTCCCTCACATTTCTGATTCACAAGTTGCCCAGGGGGTGTCCTGAAGCTGGAAGGCCAAGTTCCATAATTGGATTCTTGGTCTGAGGCCAAACAATCTCACAACAACACTTCCTGCTAACATGTTGGATTTTTCCAACATAGAATTACTTATTCATAAAGTTATTTGGACCTAACTACTACACAAGCTTTTTCATTTCCTTACCTTCCCTAATAATCTATCATTGGAATTATACATTTGATTCCCAATTACAAGCTAAGACTTACCTCTGGGGCCCTGATATTGTCTTAGTAAATGCATAGTTGAACCCAAAACAAAGCCAATAAAGGAGGCATCTAAAATTCCTTGGCACTACCATGCAATTTGAGTCTTATTTAAAACAACTATTCATTTTAATGACTGTTCAAGTTTATTTTCATAAAAATGTGTTTTACATAAGCTCCAAAGTTTCATATACAATTAATTCCCTTCACAAAGAAGTTGTGTTTCAAACCCAGAATGGTCATGCTGGTCTCCATGACAGTGGAGCCTGTTTCTTTCAAGTTGTAGTTGCCTTTTTAACACTGCAATTAAGCTTGGGGGGGAAATCATAATGCAAACCAAATAAATCCTGCCCTTCATACAATTATGGGTGGTATGTGGTGAAAAAAAAAGTGATCTAGGCTTTGTTCGTCTTAAAATACACTTGGCAGCCACTTCACTTAATAAGCTCCTTTCTCTTTCTGAGAACAAGGAAGTCATAAAGTCCAAACAATAATGAAGGACTGCTGGCAGCTCCAGAGGGAAGTGACAACATCCCACGGTAGAGGCCTGCATATAGAGGCTCTGAACAATGCTCTGGTCTGGCTTCTTCATGATCACAAGTTTGTCTTGTCTTTAAGTGTATCTCTCTGAGTCTTGTGTTCTTTATTGTTTTCACCTTTGGTAGAGCCTAATTTTTATGTGATAAGGCAAGGCCCCACAGAGAATCCTCCCAAGCTCTCCTTCTCCTACAGAACATCATGGACCTCACTATCAGCCAACCTGCTTAGGTCTCTTCCTTTCTACTCCCATCACATAGGACTTGGCACAAGATCCTGCCCTGTTGGATCCCTGCAGCCATCATTAAATGGAGCCTATACTCCACTCACATGAATTTCTCTGCCCCAAGCCTGAGTAAGCCAGCCCCTTGTCTCTTACTCTCATACCATAGAATGGGGCCAACCCCTAGGATCTATGCACCTGCCCCACCCTTGCTTCCACTGCTGACACCTAGAATTTCTAACCTGGACTCTTCCAAAGCTGCCCAACATCCTATTGTCTACATTCTGTTCCCTCAAACTCAAATAGCACCATGACAGAGGTGCTAACAAGTGTTCTAAAATGCCAATCTGATCGTGTCATGCTTCCAGCTTAGCAACTGTTATAGTCACCACTGATGACCAAAGTGTGGACAGATCAATACACTGACTTTCAAAAGCCTGGATCCTACCTCTTTTTCAAAGTTGCTGTTGTTTTTGTTTTTTAAACATCTTCCTTCTTGTATAGTATATAAGACAAACTGGATTTCTCATTGATCCCTGCAAATATTCTTTGATTTCCTGCCTCCAGACCTTTGCTAATATAGTTGTTTCTACTTGGAAGTCCAAGTCAGAATCTGTTTGTATACCGCCTACCATTCAAGACTTGGTTCAAATACCACTTCCTCCCCTAAACAGGAATTACTTTCTTCCCTATGTGAGCTAGAAAACTCTGCATAGATCACTTAGGGCTCTTACCTTGTTTCAACAATAATCAACAAATGTACCAGTCTCTACCTAGCATTTCTGCTATTTGAGTATGCCTTACCCGGAGCACTAAGCTGAATCCTCCTTGAAGGTAGAAGCCACATCCTATCGATCTTTGTATTTATCCTGACTAGTAAAGTGGCTTGCATTTAATAGGCATTAAATATATGAAGGGGGACCCAAAAAACACCAGAATTATCTTTGGAGAGCAGGCTCCTTGTAGTACACTTAGAATTTGTTCCTCCAGATCAAACAGTTAACCAAAGTTTTTACCTGGAAGTTTTGAGAAGGTTTGCATCATGATTTATGGAAGAAACGTCCCAAGTTGTGGCAAGCAGGTGACTGGTTATTCCACCATGACAACACTCCTGCCCACACCACACTGAGTGTTCAGCAGTTGTTGACTAAAAATGGCATGACTCCTGTGCCCCACCCTCCCTATTCACCCAATCTCACGCCGAGCAACTTTTTTGTTGTTTTCCTGGATGAAAAAAGTCTTCAAAAGGGAAATGTTTTGCCGATGTGGGAGAGGTGAAATAAAAACAGCAGAAGCACTAAAAGATATCAAAATTTATGAGTTCCAAAACTGTTTAAAGCAGTGGAAAAAGTGTCTCGATGGGTGTATTGCATAAAATGGAGAGTACTTTGAAAGTGATTGAAGCTTAAACATGTAAGAATAAATAGTCAATTTTTTATAAATAAATTCTGGTTTTGGGGTTCCCCTTCATATTTTCCCCATTACACTACCAAAATTCCTGATTGTGTGCATGTCCTATCTGGCTTCCCATGAGACTATATGATGAATGAACCTGCACCTCACAGTGCTATGCTTGCTCCTTGGAGATGGCTTTTCAATTATGTCTCCCATCTATGGACCACATGACAGGGAGACTCTGAGGTCCTTGATCTCATGGGACCTCCCCCTCCATTATACCCAACTTCTGTTCACGTCCTGTTGAATCCCCTTCCCTTGAATATGGGCAGGGCCTGCCACTTGCTTCTAACCAATCGAAGGTGACAAAGGAATGAGCTGTCACTTCTGTGATTACATTGCATCATATGAGACTGTCTTGATAGCAGATTCAACTAGAGGCATGGAGTTGACCATGGAGAGGTCATGTTTCGGGGCACCCATCTGGGCACCCAAAGATCCTGCACATAGCTCATGGGGTGAGGAGCCCACAATAGCCCCTCAAAATGGACAGGGATGGCACAGGCCCAGAGCTTGGAACTCAGGGGATAGGAGGATGATCACGTCTGCACAGAAAGGACCTGAAAAGATGCTGTCCTTCCATCCATATCCATATCCATATCCTAGAATCCTGCATGAGGCTTCCCCATGAGGACAGGGCCAGGGTTGGCTCCTTGCTGGCTTGATGAAATATGTGTCCATGTTGAGGATGCTACATGGATCTTTATGAATGGTAGGAACCTCTAGTTACTGAGAGCAGCCTCAAACCATTAGCCAGCAAGAAGCTGGGGCCCTCAGTTCTGTAAACATAAGGAAATGATTCTGCCAACAACCTGGATGAACTTGGAAGCAGTTTCCCCAGTCAGGTTTCCAGATGAGAACACAGCCCAACTGATTTCTCAATTGCAGGCTTATGAGACTCTCAGCAGAGAACCTAGCTGAGCTGACCCATAGAAACTGTGAGATAATAAAGGTATGTCATTAAGCCTCTAAGTAATATTGTTACATAGCAATAGTAATATATAAAGTTTTTCACCCTATAAATACACCATGACTTATTTGGACAAGCCCTTATTTGCCAGTT
>CAUYQG010098302.1:0-23042 GCA_963574415.1 Tarsius wallacei
GATGCTGAGGTGGCTGTGAGTATGCTACTGCACTCCAGCATGGACGACAGAGTGAGACTCCAATTAAAAAAAACAAACTACTTTCTCAGCAAGTTGCAAGTATACTGTACACTACTATAACTGTAGTCATCATGCTGTACATTAGATTTCCAGAATACTTATTCATTCTGCACAACTAAAACTTTGTGCCCTTTGACCAACCTCTCTCTATCTGTTCATTATTTTATTTTATTTTTATTTTTTATTTTATTTTATTGAGTTGGAGTCATACTCTGAGTTGGAGTCTTACTCAGTGGCAAGATCATGGTTTACTACAGCCTCAACCTTTTGGGCTAAGGTGATCCTCTTCTCTTAGTCTCCTGAGTAGCTGGGATTACAGCAGCATGCCACCACGTCTGGCCTATTTTTTGATTTGTTTTAGAGACAGGGTCTCACTATGTTGTCCAGGTCTGGGGCTCCTAGACTCAAGCAGTTCTCCTGCCTCAGCCTCCCAAAGTGCTGAGATTACAGGTGTGAGCCACTGTGGCTGGCTGATCCGTTCATTCTTAAATGTTGTTCTGGTCTCTAAGGTTACTCAATTGTAGCAGCTACCTAGGTTTGCCTCTTTTTATGAAGCATGATCCCTAGAAAGCTCAAGTATCTAAAACTTCATGATTTTCTAAAATAAAGATAGCTTTGAAAAAATAACTGTATATGTATATTTACATATTTTTTAAATGAACAACTTCAGTGCAGGAGGCAGCAGAATAAGCAGAGTACTCAGTGATTGATTCAGACATTTTTCAAGGATTTTACCTTCAGACTTAGATAAAATCAACTGGCTTCTCTATTTCCTTATTAGCATCACACCCAGTTACCATTTGTATTAGGGATTGCATGACTGAGGCCATTTCTTCTATTTTGAGTGCTTGCTTCCTCCTCCTTGTAAAGATGTTTTATTGGTAGGATGGGAGGTTGTATTTGAACCCCAACATGACTTACAGAAAAAGTGTAGCACACAGTATCTTACAGAGGTAGGTCCTTAGCTTAATGTTTGGTTGACTTAGTAAACAGCCAAGGGCATGAATGTGCTGTTTATCTATTTCCGGGAAAGTTTTCCTGGTAAATAAACTGAATGGTGACTATCAGAAGAAATCATTTCCTCTTTCTCTCCTGGTCACCTTACTTTTTTTTTTTTTTGGAGAGCTTTTGTATTGGTCATCTCTTTGATATCATCTAATTCCCCAGTTCTCTTTATTTTCTTTGCCTCAGTCACATTGATGACATTTCTAATCTCTTGGCAACATTGCTTCTGCCTCAGGGCCTTTGCATTCTCTTGTCCCTCTGCTTGGAGTTCTCCTCATTTCTTCAGACAGCCAGCATTTCCATGTCCAAATCTTTGTACAAGTGGCTCATGGATGCTAATGAGTTCTTATTGTATGACCTTATTTAAAATTGCAAGTACACACACACACACAATCTCCCCCCCCGCTTTAGTTTTTCACAGACTATTCTGTCTTATACACTAAATATTTTCATTTTTTATTTGTTTGTCTTCTCCTACTAGAATGTAGAAATGAAATGAATTTAGGAATCTTTATCCTCTATATTCCCTTTTCCAATTGATTTCTGTGGTTTTAGTGTCCAGTATAATGCCTGGCATTTAGAAAATTAATTGAAGTGAATGGATGGTGGCCATCCCTGGCCACCCTGTCTACAGCATCACCTCCCCACCCCAGTTCACTTTTAATGTAGGCTTTTCCCTAAAATCTAAAGTTATCTCATTCATTTGTTTCATTAGTTATCACCTGCCTCTCCTTTCCCCCAAGTAAAAATAAACTCCAAATGTATAGCCAGACTGGGTTCTTATGCCTGCTACCCAGAAAAGAGCCAGTGTACTGAGACAACAGTATTGCAGTAGAGAAATAGTTTGATGAACACAAAGCAGCTGAGCAAGGGGGATATTTCTCAAATCCACCTCTCTGAGAATTTTTTAGGTTAGGGTTTTTTTTTTGTTTTGAGTTGGAGTCTCACTCTGTTGCCTAGGCTGTAGTACAGTGGCATGCTCACAGCCACCCCAGTGTCTACCTGCTGGGTTCCGGAGATCCTTCTGCCTCAGCCTTCCAAGTAGCTGAAACTACAATACGCCACATCCTGCCACACTACCACACCTGGCTAACTTTTGATTTATTGTAGAGACAAGGTCTTGCCAAGTTGCCTGGACTGGTCTCAAACCCACAGACTCAGGCAATCCACTTGTCTTGGCCTCCCAAAGTGCTGGGGTTACAGGCTGAGCCACTGAGCCCAGCCAGACTAGGGTTTTTTAAAGGGGCAATCTGGGGGACAAAGGGCTAGGACCAGACACTGCTCACTGGTTGGGGATGAAGTCATGGGGGATGTTGAAACTGTTTTTGTGTGTAGAGTCAGTTTCTAGGACTGGTAGAGTCAGCTACCGTAGTATGTGTTGGGGATCTGGGTGGGGTCATGGGTTTATCAGAGTGTAAATTCTTAAAAACATCTCAAACACCAGCCTTAGGTTTTACAATAGAGAGGCTATCTATGAAGCAAATTCCATGATCATAAACTACTGACCCCTGGGCAGTAAACCATTGTGGAGATAAGGTATGCAGTAGAAAAGATCCCTGGAGATTAAAACTGCTTGTGCCTTTCAGTTTATCAAGCTTTTCTGAATGCCAGCAAGGAGATCTGTGTGACCTTAGACTCATGGATTAAGGGAAAATGGTCGGTTTTCCTCTCATGGGCAGTTTTTCGCTCCCCAGGGGTCAGTAATCTATGGTCTCTATTGAAGTTGCTCTCTATTAAGTGACTATGCAAGCAGTTATGCAAGGAGGAAAGCAAGCTTAAAAACAACAGATTTGTTAATTGCTAACCATTGCTACAACTCTGCAGGGCTCAGGTCTCTTCCACAGCTTTTGCCCATGTTCCCGTGTTAATTTTATATAGATTGTTTCACAAGTGAGGAAAAGCCCTGACTTTCCTTACTTAACTGACATTCCAGCACTTAAACCAGTGCTTGGCAGATAGTAAATGCTCAATAAATAGTGGCTGGATCAGTGAAGGACTTGTTGTTCCTGCTTCACATCTTCCTTGTATGACAGTTTTATATCTCATTCTCCATAGCACTAGCACCATTGAATATATCTTTTTAACGTTTTGGCACACACTGGCCTTAGGATACTCTCTGAGAGTGAAGACTCAAATGTGGATAGGTCAGTAAAAAGCCTGATGCCAGAGGAAATGGCCTAGTTTTTGTAGACTGGCTTAATCTAGTGGAGAAGCCTTAAAATTTTCCCAGAATGTCAGTGATTTTGGCTCTTTTGCCTTTTATTAAAGTGGTCTGTCATGTGTCCTCATTCTGTGGGTTCATAAGGCTCTGTGGACAATTTGACTTGAAGAGTTCCTCTCTGTACAGCCTTCTAGAGGGTGAAGGTGGACCCCAGGAAGGTGCTACACTTGTTCACAAGGAAGATAGGTGACCAGAGTGTCCACAGAGGGAGGAATAGAGGAAGAAGCAGGAGCCTTTGGCAGAGATATGCAGGGACATGCTAAAGTCAGCTTAATGACTAGAGGCAATTGGTTTTTGAAGAACAGGACTGTCTTTGCACAAGGCAAAGTGATGAAGAGGCAAGGCATAAGATCTGTTCTAGAAATCATTGATTCATTTGTAACATAATTTTTTAAAAAGACTGTTTTTCTTATGAGCAATGACATTCAGGATCCTCATTTAGTTTCCTGACACTCAGAATATTCATAATGCCAGCTAATGTGGCACTGATGTGGCTTTTAGAAGCTTCCATTGCAGATGTGGTTAAATTTCTGAATTCCATGAAGAAGATCTGAGACCTGCAATTGGTTCTATTTCTTGCATCAGCTGCATCTGTGGACCACTTAAACTGCTCATGTGGGATTCTTGCTGGTGCACTTGCTGTTCTTAAGACTCTGGCTTTGACTGAGTTCTCAGTAGGGAAAGGTTAGAAAGAGTATTTGGGAAGATAGTGACAGTGAATGTACTAAGAAGAGAGAGGACTGTCTCTTGCTAAATTTCCAGGCTAGTAAATGGAAATAAAATGCATACTCGGTCAGAAGAATGTCTTTCATGCAACCATTCTTAAAAATGAAATTATGGACGAAAACGATCTGGGTGGTACAGGAAGACCCAGTAATCCTGTGGAGAGAGGTGAACATGTTTCTGCTGCAAACATGGAAAATCATTTTCACTGCCAGTATTTAATATTCTAATACTAATAGACTCCTCATGTAAACATTCTCTGTCCTGGTCAGGTAATGGGCAATGTGGAATCACGGAATGAACACTGGAGAATACCTGAATAATTATCCCTGTCACCATTAGTAATCTTATTTTCTACTGGCAATATAGTTTGGCAGGTGTGTTCACACATATGATCTTGATCAAAGGTTAATGCTGAATCCATGTCTTTGCCATGTTTGTACCTCCTTTAATTGCCCAGAACACTTCTGTGAATATAGTAGGTATTTCGCTCATGCTGGGAAATAAATGAGTTATCTTCTCTGCTCCTTGTGGCAGGCCTTTATCACAGCATTTTGGTCATGGGCAAGGATGTTGACTCTGAGGGGCAAGGAGTTGGTCAGAAGCAGGGAGGGCAGTCCTATCTTAACTTAATCCTAACTTACTGTCCTGTCCCCAGAAGTCCCAGACCACAGTTGTAAGGAAAGACACACCATCACCAAACACTGGCTATCAGCAGGCATCCATTACACACTTCCCAACTATTTACTCTAGGTATTTAAAACTAGTTCAGTAAAGCTTTCCTGTACTGGTGGCCACTTATTTATAGCCTTACCTAAAGATAAAGTTTCATGAAAATGGGACTTCAGCTCATTGAACAATTGGGTGACTACAATGAGAAGGCAGTGTTCTAGGTACTGGGGATACAACAATGAAAAAAACACCCTCAGAATCACTGCCTTCATGGAGCTTCAGTCAGGCACAAGTGTGGGAATCAGAAAATAAACAGCAAAATAACTGTTCTAGCTATCTTTTACTGCACAACAGGCCACCTCAGAGTTAGCAACTTAAAAGAATACAGCAACCATTTCTTTTGCTCATACATCTGCAGTTTGGGCAGGGCTCAGTGTGAAGGCTCGTCTCCTTCACTCAGCCAGGAGTCAGCTGAATGCTGGAGCAGGGCCTGCACATGATGAAAAGGAGGGGTCTTTTGTTAGAAAAACAGAAAGTGCCATTTAAGGTACTGAAATAGAACATAGTTTTGCTTTCTTCCATAGTCTCTTTCTTGATATGTCATGGTGTTTTTTATTTGCTTTGTAATTATGGACTCTCTTGGGCATGGGGATACTTGCAGGGTGGTACAGACCCACACAGACACACTTGGGGCCCTGCCTCAGTGCACATTACCCACCCACTACCAGGCTCCCTTCTTGCTAGCCCCAGGACAGAAGACTCAGGCCTCAACTAGGGCTGGGGAAATCAAGCCAGACTCCTCTCCTTCCCTTGGACCTGCCACCCCAACCCACAGTGGACTGCTTACCCTTGAGGGACTATAGCCTCCATGCCAGACATGCATGGTAAGTGGATTGGGGGTGGGTAAGGGCTCACACATATAGTGTCATCACCCCGACATGTGTCAGGGTGCTTCTAGCCAAGGTGAGGGGGCGTTAAAACACCATAGGCATGTGTGCCCAATCTTCTCTGTGTCCCTCTGCCAGGGGAACCAAGTAAAAGCTGTATTGCATTTAGGGTCTAGATGTGGAAATCAGAGTCACTTTTGACTTGCTATTTGTTGAGGCATTCACACGGGCCAATCCAGGTTCAAGGTGAGAAGATGCAGATGTTTGGACATATTGTTGGAGCTATATTTTTAGAAAATACAACCTGTCACCGTAAGACAGTATGTGAGATGAGGATGGGATAGGATGTTGAGATGCCATTAACTGAGATGTAAAAGTCTGTGGGAGTAACAGGTTTGGAGATGGGATGTGATGGGGAAAATCAAGAATTTGGCTTGGACATTTAAGTTTGAGATGTCACTACCTTAGTGGAGATGCCTAGAATGCAATTGGACCTATAGGCTGTGTCCATAGAAGAGGTCAGGGTTGGAGACAAAAATTTAGGAGTTATTACAAGGGGATCCGTAAGAGAGTGAATGTATTGTCTAGTAGGGTTTCCCTCAGGCATGCAATTGATTTGTCATTGAAGGTGAGATAGTCCCTTCACATTTAGACTGATGATTAAGTAGTTACTATTATCACATTTCCTCAATTTATGTATTTGGGTAGAAATGATATTCAGTCAGCCAATCAATTTTCCTTGTTTAGGGGTGTGTGTGCATATATTTTTGAGCATGTATGTATATATATTGCACTATATAAATCTTAGCTGTGGTCTTTTCTTTGTGATGTTCTATGGTTTATGGTTTTGTTTTAGCTTCTCTAGATTTTAAGATATTCACATTTTCATTTAAACAGATGTTCTATGTGCATTTTATTTATTACCTTGTAAATTTGATCAGGTATACTATATAGGGCTCAGGGTCCAACTTAAATAGTGCTTCAAAGATTGAGAGGCCAAATTCTTCCTTCTTATGTTCCCCAGTGATTTAATTGTGTTTGAAGGTGTCATAATTTAAATTAGGGTATTTGGAATTATTCTTTGGATCCTATATATCCTTGAATCAGAGTTTTATAGAAGAATAGCTATATTTAACTTTTGTTAATAGTCCACGAATAATAGTGGCAAATTTTCTTTCAGATTCAAACAATGAGATAAATTGATGACAATGACAGGATGTGTTTTGATTTTAGGAGAAAGATGTGCCATCATAAAATATTATAAAGATATATCATTAAACCCATTTCATTCAGTAAAGAATGCTTCCATAAAGCAACTTGTTAAGAGGCAAAGCTATTAATGAAAATTTTGGTTATAAAGCATTTTATTCCTAGATTCAACATTGTACCTGGGGCCCTCTCCTTCTTCCATAAACCTTTTCCCCTTTAATCCTCTATATATTCCCTTCCTTTCCCTCTCTGTCTTCTTTTTCCCTTCCCTTTCTCTTGCCTTCTCTTCCCAGAACAAAGACCTAGATCCTTGCTTGCAAGGGAGAGATTGAAAAGCAGATGGAAAGGAAAACACACATTATATGAATAATAACAATCACATCTACTCCCACCTTTCACTATAACTGAACTTGAAGAGGACAGACTTGCCAGGTTGCTTTTGCTAGCATAAGCACTGGGGAAGCCTTATGTTTTGGTTAACAGTTCTATTTTAGTTTAATTAAGAAAAGGACTCCAATATCTGAGGACTCCTCACTTCACTTAGCAATTACATAGATTTCATTCCACCCCTGGTGGTTCTAGGATAGGTCTTCTGGGAGCCCCCCACATTATCCTGTTCAGGTCTTTACATTTTTCAATCCTGTGTATCAGAAATACAGTCTTCAGACTAAAACCTAGGTATTTCTGGCTAAGAATTCTTGTTTTAATTTATTTCCTTCAAGCAACATTTCCCCCACTATTTCCAGCATAAACTATTGGCATAACAGTTTACAAAAGGTTTGTAAACCTTCTTGCATTTGGAGGTGCCAAGAAAATCAGCAGATTTACTGAGGGGACTAGGTGTTTGGCAGGGTGGGTGGCGAGAAATTAAGAGGAAGTCAAAAGCAGAGATTAGTGGTTTTATTTTAGTGGTTTTATTTTAGCCTGGGAGGCTGATGCTGGAAAGTGAGTCTGCGGTTCCAGGCCATAGTTCAGGTGCACACTGATCGTTTTGTATTGATGCACATTTTTAGTAAATAATACTAGGGTCCAACTCTGCCCAGCTGAGAGGAAATTAAGCACAGTTACTTGACTGATAATGATGCCAAACAGTTTCAGGTGTTAGAATTCATTAAGACTGTATGTTGTCTCTCATCGTGTATTTACATTTTGTGTCAGGTATTTCAGATTAATCATGAGCATAATTAATAGTTGTAGTAATTAGATTACCATTTTATACAATGTAACAGAATGAAGAAGCAGGAAAAATGAGAAGGACCACTCAGGTCTATGTCATCAGTGTTCTCTGCTCTGTGAGACTTATCATAACAGGTCAACTCTAAAAATTAATGTATTCGTGCTTCATTACACATTGACTTTTTATTATAATAGGTGAAAACGGAGACAATTTTATTGTGAAGTGTAACCCCCTAGGGCCTTTAGGTCCAAAGCACCAAAACAGCATGATTTTATGAGGGTGATATTTTGATGGTTTTACTTGAAGTATAAGTTACTTTTGATAGCTGTGAAGAAACTAGGAAGCAAATGTATGGTTTTCCATTTCTTAAAAGCTAAATCGAGCCAAGGATCAGTATGTGCAATAAGCTAAGAAAAAAGGGAGTTTGGCATTTTAGAACTTTAATGAATTATTGAATGTATTTCAGAAAGAAGATTTCTAAATAGCTTTTCGAATAGCTCTTGTTAACCTAAAGAGACACTTAGTAAACTATCCATAGACTGACAGAAAAAGGACATTTGCATGGAAGTCACTTTTCAGCCATGGTTTGCCTCTGAATGATTTCAAATGATTGCATAATGAGGGCAAAAAGTTGCAAGGCTACATATAAACTGCATGCTACTTGATAAATAATTCATGTTAGCCCAAAGGTATAATTATTCAGTGAAATGAGAACTAAGAAAATTAGTTCTGTATTAATGTTTATTTATACTGATCATTTTTTTTCTTTACACACTCACATTTTCCTGCTAGGAGAGGTAATCTAAAGGCAACCCACATACCTGCTACATGTCCTGACTAAATGTGGAATCAGTTTGGAAGTCCCAGGGTTAATTGTGTTCCTCCTTTTTCTTTTTGTTGCTGTTGTAATGCATTGACTTTTAGAGAAATTGTTTCTTTCATTTGAAAGGGAAAGTCAAACTCTTGTTAAAGCAGCCCTGCAAAGGGACGAGCGGTGAGGAGACACACCACAGTGTGCACGCAGACGCTGCGGAGTGTCCTCCATGCCACACCACCTACAGCCTTTCCTCCTGTGGTCCATATCAGACACATTATTCTTATCCTTTGTCTTGATTGTTATCATTTAGCGTTCAGCTGCAACAATAGTAAACACATTTTAGTTAAATATTTCCTGTTTCTCCCCTTGACCTCTGAAGTCTATCCTCAGAACGTTAGACAGGGCGATTCCTTCAAAACAGAAGGCAGAGCAAATTATTCCTCTGCTAAAGCCATTCCAGCAGATTCTCGTCTCAGTGTACAAACTGTAGTCCTCACGATAACTCTGAAACCCATGTTGTCTGGTCCCATTACCTCTGTGACCTTGTGTACCTCTGCCCCTTGTCCAGTTGACTCCTGCCACTCGGGCCTCCTTTAGTCACCCTTCCTGAAAACTGGTATGGCAACTTCCTTGTCCTCTTAAGTTCTAGTTCTCAACTTTTCAGCGAGGTCCATCCTGGCCACTTCATAGAACTGCTGCTCCTGTACCCAGAACTCCAGGACTTCCTTACCTTGAGCTGCTTTTATTTTCGCTTAGCACTTACCACCTTCTAGAACACTATGTAATTTACCTTTTTATTATATTTAATGTGTATTGTCTGTCTCTCTGCTTATACAGTCACCTTTGTCTCTTTTCAAATATGTATGCCAAATGTCTGACACATTGTAGAATCTCTATAAATATTTGTTGAGTGAATGAGTATCCCAAAACTCTTCCTTGAAAATGCTAAATCTGCTGTCCCCAAGATCTATTTGTTGGACGGATGAGTATCCTGAAATTCTTCCTTGAAAATACTAAATTTGCTGTCCCCAAGGTCTCTTAGAGAACACACAAGTGCCATGTTGTAAATGTTCAATGACCAACTGAGTTTCCGGTTTTCCTTGAAATCTAGGGAAGGAAGGGCAGGAAGTTGTAAAGCCATTGATGCGGTGAGAGCTTTAGTAGGCTTAGGAGTAGAATTCAGAAGGGGGACCTTGCGTTCACAGCACATAATCCATTCCTCCTCCCCTTTGTGGTTACCAGGTCTTTGGAAGTATGCCTTTGTGCAGTGGTAGTGATATGAGGAGAGCTACACATGTGGCTTGGATGTTGAGCCGTTGGCTTGATTTGTGTTGAAGCCCTGCCTGTGTTTAACCTGAGAGCGTTCCATGAACTCCTGCGGGTGTGTGTCATCTGCATACCTGTTTGGGCACTTACTTTCTAGAGAAGCATTGATTGCCATAGCTCAACTGATTTATAAAACACGTGCTTATCTCCTGTGTGATTGGGGTCATGGTTTGCTCAGAAACTTTTTGCAGCAGGAAGCAGTGAAGCAGAGGAAATGTTTGGAAGAGTTAAATGTCAGGGATAAGGCTAAAGGCAATGAGCTGCATCCTTTGTTTCCGTAACCTTCCTGATGGATAACTTTGCTGTTTCCTTCCCACTGCAAGGCACACATGGTGAGAGAGTTAGGGAGAGAATTCATGTTATTTTGTATCTTACTGTTTTTGTCTTATTCCTTAATTTTAATGTAATGGATGGTTAAAATGCCTCATAGACTATTTCAATTAGTCTATAAAACCACACTATCCTATATAAATATAATGTGAGCCACAATTTTAAGTTAATATTGTCTAGCAGCCACATTCTAAAATGTAAAGAATTTTAATGTATTTTATTTTTCTTAATTTAATATATTTAAAATATTTTAATCTGCCACCAATATTAATGAGATATTTTACTTTTTTATTAAGCTTTCAAAATTTGGGGGACATTTTATACTTACATCTCAGTTTGGACTATTCATTTTTCAAGTGCTCAGTAGCTGCAGTGCAGTTATAAGGAGTTCCATGATAAGATAAAAAGTTGACTATATATAGATTCTCCCTCTTTTTGTTAAAAAAGTTTACTTTGATTTAAAGTATATTTTCAGTCTATGAATTATGTTATAGCATGTTTGATGTTATGAAGTCAGGCTGTGGTACACTCTATAGATGATGATGAACATAATTATTAAATGCTACAATTATAGTATTCATCCCCTAATAATTGATCAATCAACCAGCAAAGATATATCCAGTAGAAACAGAAAAGATGGAAACTGAGACCTGAATAAGCATACATGAAGCAATGTGATACATGTTTTTATTTTGCTAATGTGACATTTTATAAAGGTCTTTTAAGAATTCATATACTGTTGCTCTTTCGCATATTATAAAATTATTATTATTTCAAAACTGGGAGGAAACTTATATATAGGACTTAAATCTTGGACTTCTTCCAAGAAATTTTAGCTTCTAAACACCCAAATTAATTCTGAATATAATATTCCAAGGATGCTTATGTTATGGTTAAGTGCAACTTAATTAACTATGAAAGATGATTGGGATTTGTAATCCATACTACAGCTTCTACAGTGGTATTTGATACCTGTGGTAGATAGACAAGATGATGAAGGTAGCTCTTGAAATTAGGAATAAAATAGCATTGCATTTTTGGTTTTATAACTCTCTGAGCAAAACAAAGGCTATGACCTTTACGTTTAAAAAAAAAATTGCTGAAAGATGTTAAAATAAAGATAAACATTTTTATTGTTGAGTGAATCCTTGAGTTTCAGCTCTCTTTCACACCAGGTCTTTAGTTTATTGCTTTCTTTAAACACTGTGCACCTCCTTGTGCTGGTTTCCTCCCCTCCACCCCCAACTCAGAGAGACAAGTAATTATATACACACCAGCTAAATGTCTGGTAAAATCTCCAGGCAAAACCGAGTTGACTTGTGTGGAACTGAATTTAAAAATGCTTGATGGAATATTGCTCCAGCCTTTGAATACTTGTCAGGTTGCATTTACTGCAATTGCCTCCATTACCAGGATTTGTGCTTTGGTCCTGAGAGACACTTCCCCCCGCCACTCCTCTTTCTTCTTCTTGACTATAGCTCTAGTTTTTCAGGGGTCACAATTTAACAGTTACTCATTTTGTCACTCTCAATTAGAAAAAAATGTGACAATCTAACTGAAATTTGGTTTGTTTTAAACCTAGACAGTGCTCTTTTTATGAAGATAATATTTAAATTATAAAATAGAGGAATGTTTCCTCAGTTGTGTAAATGGAATATATAACAATAAGGGATGTATAATGGTTATTATTTGTAAAATACTCTTTCAAAAGTAAGTAATTGGGATTTAGAGAAAAAT
The DNA here is from genome assembly GCA_963574415.1 of Tarsius wallacei. Lineage (NCBI taxonomy): Eukaryota > Metazoa > Chordata > Mammalia > Primates > Tarsiidae > Tarsius > Tarsius wallacei. Next base: position 12,165 of record CAUYQG010098302.1, read on the forward strand.
AGTGATTCATTTATAAGTTAATTAAATGTATAGTTGGTCCTTGCAATTGCTTGTGATTTTGCATTTGGGGTTGTGATAACTCACGGGGCTAGGAGAAAGCCAGACTTTTAAAAGCCCATGTGATTACTTTAGTTTTACATTTAAAAAAGCACATAAAAATGTAAAAGATAAGTGAAGACAAGATTTGAATTTTGTATAGTGCCATCTTTTTTGACTAGTGTGCTGAAGTCTGAAATGCACAAGTGATGGAATTTTTTTTCTTTGGGTTGGTCTCACTCCGTCGCTCAGGCTGGAGTGCAGTGGCATGCTCATGGCCACCCCAGCGTTGACCTGCTGGGCTCAGGTGATCCTTCCACCTCAGCCTTCCAAGTAGCTGGAGCTACAGGTGCACGCTACCACGCCCAGCTAATTTTTTGATATATTGTAGAGAGGAGGTATCGCCAAGTTGCCCGGGCTGTTCTCAAACCCGTGGGCTCAGACAATTCTCTCACCTCGGCCTCTCAAAGTGCTGGGATTCCTGCTTTGAACCACCATGCTCACCAAGTAGTGGAATTTATAAAAACTTCATTTCTACTTGACAAGGGTAAGAGAGGAAGGTGATCACCTAGAGTAAGAATTATAAACTTTTAAATGTAAAATTCTAAATTTTAAAATGTAAAAGACCTCCCTTCTCAAAGCATTCAGCCTGAATTTATGTAGGATTAAGTTAAATGAAAGATAATTCCTAGCATTGGTAAGAATTATAGTTTTTAAAAGCATCTCATTTTTTTTTTGAGTTGGAGTCTCCCTCTGTCGCCCAGACTGGAGTACAGTGGCATGCTCCCGGCCATTGCAGCCTCGACCTGCTGGGCTCCAGCAATCCTTCTGCCTCAGCCTTCCAAGTAGCTGGAACTACAGGTGCGCGCTACCACGCCCGGCTAATTTTTGATTTATTGTAGAGATGCGGTCTCGCCAAGTTGCCCAGGCGGGTCTCGAACTTGCGGGCTCAGGCAGTCCATTCACCTCAGCCTCCCAAAGCACGGGATTATAGGCTGAGCCACTGAGCCCGGCTAGCATCTCATTTTTAAAAAGAAGTTCACAGGCTCTTAACAAATGTTGAATGGAATGGGTAGCATGCTTCCTCTTAGGGATTGTTTGTCAGTTGAAAACAAAGTATATATTAGTGATTTGAATATAAGGCAACATAGTGACATTTAGCAAAAGTAATAGTTTGTTTTTTTAGAAATGAGTCCAGAAATATGTCTTTAGAAATATTCAGGATGGTAAATTTCAGGTTAAGCAGTTTTTTTTCATTTTTTAATCAGCTTAGTAAGACTTTAGGGATAGTTAATATTTCGTTGACTTTCTAAAAGAAAAATGTTTATTGACCTTAAACTGCTTAAAAATCAGACAGAGACCTAGTTAAGGATAGTATCATAGACATTTTTATTCCATTTTTTGACTGGAACCCCCAAAGGAACAAAAAGAGTAAAAAAAGAAGAAAGTGTTTGTTCTGTTAAATAGCGACAACTTCAAACCACATACTCCAAAAAATATCTACCAAATATGGACCAAAGGAGAGAGGATGTTGTGAGGTTATATAATCCTCAAATTTGGGGTAGGATACAGTTTTCTCTGGGAGTCAGGCATACAGAAATTAAATGGCTTCACTAAAATAATAGAACCGAGGTGGGGCTCTTGCTGTGCAACGTGGCTGTGTACCTGTGAACTGGAGGACAAGGAGCTGAGTGAGAAAAGGACCCGCTGTAGAGTTGGGCAGGTTGTGAACTAAATGACTCTAGGGATCTCATGAACTTCAAAATCTAGTGATTGGAGGCCCCTGGAGTCAGAGCCCAACCTGCATGCCCACCTGGGCCACCGTGCTGAGTGCCATTTTAATGTCTGCTTTAGCTTCCTGAGAGTGGGGCACTCCTCAGTGTGAGACTGGGAGTAGGGCAGGGTCAAGTAAGTGGTGATCAGGAGATCACACAGAGCACCTGTGACATGAACGGCTTATTTCTAACCTACATAGACTCTCTGTTTAAGTTTGGGGGCAGGAAGGCGGTCACACAGAAAACTTGAGTGTAAAATACTCCCAGGGTACAGGACTTGACCGAAGTGGAGAGGATGCTGGAGATTATGCTGGTCTTGAAGTTTGCTGCTCTTCCAACATGACTCTTGAGAAAGTGGCAGGTTGTCTCTGTTCCAGCATGAATGTCTTCTAGTTTTGTCACATCTTGGCATAGACAGTGCAGATTCATAGAAGAATGGAACACAGGCAAAAGTAGATGAATAATATACATTGGAAGACAAATTATCTCATCAACAGAAGAAAAATTTAGAATCATAGTATTTCATGGCCTTGAAGGAATAATGAAAACTAGTTTTTCTGAAAGAGGGTCTAAAGAAAAGATGCATATAATGAAAGAAAAGAGGAAGTAAGGGGGATAAAAAGTTAGCTGATTAATCCACATAAAGAGAAAAATAAAACCATTAGAAAGATGAAACTCACATTAGAAGCCACCAAATATAATAAATGCAAATGAAAACACAGGGATAAACAGTCTCAAGAAACTCCTACAAAACAAAGTGAAAAAAGATGGGATAAGGATTTTTTCTGAAGATGATACATAGGAGAGACAAGGGTTATTCATCACCTATTTACTTATTTTTCCAAAGGAAGAGAATAAAAAATAGAAACAAAAACATTCAAAGGTTTAACAAGAGAAAGCCTTACTGATTAAAAAAAGATGAATATGAGCAGGTCAAAGGCCACGCTGTTTACTAGAAAAGGAACTATTTAGAAACAATGACTCTTAAGAAATGTGCTATTGAGCAAACCCTGCTGAGTGGTCCAGGACTTTGGGAACAATAGGAGTGGGAGACCCTGGGATGAGCCACAGGGCGGCTGATAGACTGCTGAAAACAGTTCCAGGGAGATAGCTGTGGGCAAGTTGAAGGAAACTGGGTGGAGGAGTGGGGGTAAAGAAGTGGAGAGGGGTACAGACAGATCTTTTGAGAGGTGCCATCATGGAGCTCAGGGAGATGTGGATGTCTTTAGTTCAGGAGGGGAAGATGGGATTGAGAAAGGCCGTGTTTTTTAAGATGAGAGAGGCTGCCATTATTTAAATACCCTTAGAGGGTGAGGCTGGGGGGTGGGGGGGCGGGGTTCTCAACCTAGGCTGCATATTGGAACCACTTGGAATCCTTAAAAAATTACGAATGGTGGCTCCCTGCTCACAGATTCCTATGTAACTGGGCATGGCTAGTGTTGGGATTTTTAAAACTACCCTTATGATTCTAAAAGGTAGCTGAATTTGAAAACCATCCTCATAAAAGATGAAACAAGGTCCCAAGAAGATGGGAGGATATTTAATCCTAAAGTTGGTAGAGGGGTTATCCCCAAAATAAAAGTAGGTTTTCCTCTTCCATTATAGCTAGAGGAAATGATGGAAGCACTTTCAGAGAGACAGGTTTGTTAGATGGGAGCTGAAGGAGTTCCCAGCTTACGGATGCCGTTTTCTCTTGAAGGGCAGGGGAAGCATATTGTGAGGAAGATGGGCAGGCACTGAGAGGAGAGGAGCAGATTTGCAGCAGTCTATGGAGAATGAGGGAGAACATTAAGAAAGTTTTGAACTGAAGGATGGTCAGGCGGGGTAGAGAAGGCTGAGGTGTGAGGTCATAATTTTAAGCGGGCAGTTCTTTTTTCTTCCTGGGTATAGATAAGGTAGAATATAGATGAGGGGAGTGATAAGTTTTCTAGCAAAGAGTAGAAAATTCGCTACTTGTCAGTTTTCCTTATTTTGTACACAACATAGAGAATCAGACACTGGTTCTAGAATAAATAAGTAAAAATAATGCATTAGATTAAATTCTGAATAGCTCCACTTTGGTTGGCTTGGCATTGTATTTCTGTGGATACATGGCATTGTATTTCTGTGGATACATAGAAATAAAGCCAAATACTATGGTTTTGTGCAGTTAAAGGACTTTTAGTCCTAGTGGTTAGAAAACACTAGCAGGAACTGCTAAAGGCCCTGACTCACTCTAAAGTGAAACTTGTTCTGAATCTAGCCTGTGATTTGAGTAAAGAGTTTTGAGTTAACGTGGTAATAACTAAGATTTGAAATGATGTGCTTACCCAAGCTGTATCTTAAAATACAATTTGAATCAACTTGGAAGAAAACATACATAAACCAAATGTGTTTTAGTAAAATAATCCTGTTTTGTAACTATCGCAAATTTTATTCCTCTCATCTGGTTATTGGTGGAGTTCTTAGAGATTTTTATTTTTGTTAGGGCCTTTTAGTGTTTAAAAAAACAGAATTTCAGTTGTGCAGGTAGTTTGCATTTTAATCATCTGACATAACTTGCTAGAAATGGAAAATTGGTGCTGAGGACATTGTGACATTTTATGGGAAACTGAACAGCATTGGCTGTGTGAGTGAGAGCTCTCATGCTTGAACACACTGCAAGAGCTCCAGATCTTAAATTCATGAAGAGCCCATTGAGAGCCCGTGCATTTTGGTGAAAACAAAAGTATACATGAAAATTAAATCAAAAGTGGGTAGCCTAAAACCTCTCTCTAATGTCACCAACTTCGTTTCATTGTGGTGGAGAGGACAGAGGAAACAGGCTGTTCAGGACATGTTTACAGAAGTTTCCCCAGCCTCTTCTCACTTGGTTGGGATCTACTGAACTTGTTTACTCTGCATCAGACCTTTTTTCACACAGTATTCTTTGTAGAGATATTCAGCAGTGTAATAAAGTTGGCTGTTGATGAGAGAATTTTTTTTTTTTTTTGCTTTTTTCATTCAACATTTTTCTAAAGTGTGACATTGCTATATGGGTGGTACTATGCTAGGCACCAAGGGATGAAGACATAATTCAGACTTGGCTCTTGTTCAAGAAGTATTTTCTAAGCTTTTAGAAGCCCAGGGAAGCAAAGACATTTTTCTTAGCATACTTTTTTTTCAGGATTTCTGCAGTACTCTTGGCTATTAGAAAAAATAAGTTATTTTTGTTGCAATTTTTAGAAAAAATAATTCATCTCCTGTCTCTTGGTCACCTTGGCATAAAGGAAAAAAAGTGTGGTGGCTGGTGATTAGTTCTAACTTTGGGGTGTAATTGTCTCTTCTAGTGTTTTGGGGAGCTTTACTCTTCTATCTCTCTTATACTGTAATAAGCTTGCAAAGGACAGCTTAAAAGCAATAACATGAAACTGAAATCAGTATTACCAATGTTTACAGCTCACCTGTCATCTTCCCACCTCTAACCCTCACCAAATTTCATGTCTCAGACACTTTTTGAGGATAAATGGTTGGTTGATGTCCCACTTGGGCAGGTTTCTCATCTTCTAGGGGATTCTAGCCTTATTTCTGTGTGTGTGTGTGTGTGTGTGTGTGTGTGTGTGTGTGTGTGTGTAAAGGATTAGAGTGTTAGAACATCCAAGTGTAAATATTTAACTGCACAAATCTTACTAATGAATGTTTTCCTGACTCAAGTGTATTGAATTATTTAAAAACTAGAACAATATAAAATATATTTTTCTTAAGTTCTGAGAATATGAAAATATTTTTAAAAAGGTAAATACATTTTTAGTTATTTGACAGGCATGTATAAATCTCTGAGCTAATTTTAATTTTCTGTGCTTTGCAGTTTTGCCAATAAAGTCACTGATCAGCCAAGTCTGGGCCCAGCCATAAAATTTATTTGGGAATGTAAAGGATTTAAAGAGTGAAATTTTCTCTTACTTTTATTACAGCTGACACTTTCTAGGCAGACTGAATTTACTATCCTATTCCTTCCAAATACTCTTCCCTTTTTTCATTGTGAGTTCTTTCTCTTTCAAATCTGATAAAACAGTTGTGTAGAACTGCATGTTATTCTAGTATTGCTCTGAGGCACCTGATGATACATACATTTCTTACAGTTTATGAAACCCTACCAGATTTTTCTCTGAATATAAGCTTTGGGAATTGCTTAGAGATTAACAAGTGCATTGTGTAAGGAACTACTTTACTTTTTCAGCGGTAATATTGGATGTTTGTGATGAAAACTGACTAGTGATTGCTGGTTTACCGGCTGTATATTTCAGTCGATACAGCATAGCAATCAAGTCTTAAACTACTTGTAGTGATGGCAGGCCACTAGAACTGAAGTTTTCTTCCTTCTTCCTTTGAGCAAGAGAGGCAGAAGAGCCTCAGTCTAAAAGGGAATTGATCAGAACTGCCTTCCTTAGAAGGCCTTGATTTCTCTGGTTGATTAGTGTCTTACTGCCCCCGTTAGGTGAAGTCTGTTAAGGTAGGGGCTCCTCTGTTTTTGCCCACTATGTGGCTGAGTTCTTGGCACATGTGACCTGGTTCATTTTCCTGGGTAAAATCCTGAGCTCTCTTCCCATGATCAGCCCACGCCTTCCCTCTTGTATACTCCTTGAGCATTGTGCTCTTTCCTTGGAGCCCTTTCCTGCCATTTCTCCTGCCAGAAATGCCCTGCACCCCTTTCCTTCAATCTCTGCTTTAAATGCTTCCTTATCAGAGAAAACAGCCCATGCCCCACCTGGAAAGCAGAACCCACTTTCTTCATCTATGTTCTTTATGCCCCCTATCCTGTCCTGTTTTCCTCTGTGGGACTTACCACGTAACCTATTGGATAGGTGTTTATGTCTACGTTATCTGTCTGCCTTAAGCAGAATGTTACATCCACAAAGACAGGGTCTCTGTGCCTTTACTGTCATACTCCTGGCACCTGGTGATGTGATGAAGGAGTAGTAGGTGCTCAGTATATATATGTGAAATGAGGGAGGGAGGGAAGAAGGAAGGATTCGACACTTTCCACACTTAGGACACAAAGTGTGGAAAGATTTGGGACACTGTCCCTTAGAAAATGGATGATAATTGTCCTGGATAAAGTAAAATATCCCTTTCTACAGAGGAATCACTATGAGGAAGTGGGTTGGTTAGCCAGTCCTGGCTCCGTGCTCATGGGTATAGGTGCTATATATCTCCTTTTCCTTGGGATAGTCCTATTATACACCTATTACCTGTTCCCCAACCTCATATTTAATAACGCTCTCTTCTATTTTCAAAAATTTCCCAGTCTGCATGATAAAAGATATGGCAAAGATATGGTCACCTACCTAAGAGATTTGCTTGCATCAGGGATGAAGTTCTGTGTATGACAACTACAAGTGGGGAACACTAAGAGGAATAACTTTGGGAACACAGGCATGCTGTGCTCTTGACTGGCTGAGAGGTTGGCCCTCAGAGGACCACTGGGAATGTGCAACTAACACTTTGGTTTGTCTTTCGCCATATTTCTCTATATACAAAGGTATATGAATATGATACATATCAAGTCTACTTCTCTATTTTGTTTTTGCAAAAATGGTATTATGTCATACCCAATACTTACCAAAGTCTTTTTTACTTAGTATTACGGAACATCTTTACCAGGGAGCACATGTTGATATTATTTCTTTCATTCCTTTTAATTGAAGTATAATATTCTATGATGGATATATCAGATTGATTCAAACTGTTGATGTACTTTCAGGTCGTTTCCATTTTTTACTAGTATAAATACTTTTTTTTTTGAGTTGGAGTCTCACTCCATCACCCAGGCTGTGGCACATTCACAGCCACCCCAGTGTCAACCTGCTGGGCTCTGGTGATCCTTTTGCCTCTGCCTTCCAAGTAGCTGGAACTATAGGCATGCGCTACCATGCCTGGCTAATTTTGGATTTATTGTAGAGACAAGGCCTCGCCAAGTTGCCCGGGCTGGTCTTGAACCCACGGGCTCAGGGCATCCACTCACCTCAACCTCCCAAAGTGCTGGAATTACAGGCTGAGCCACCGAGCCTGACTGTATAAATACTTTTTAACATAAGATATCTGTGTGCATCTTTCTTTAAATGCTGATGCTGAGAATGGGATTGCTGAGGTAAAGAGCATATGCGTTTTTAATTTTAAATAGTCATCACCAGATACTTTCCCCAGCGGATGTACAATTCATCTTCCCTGCAGCAGTATTGGATGTGCTGTTTCCTCACACCTTGACCAGCAGTGGATGCTCAAATCTTGTTATTTTTTTCTAATCCAGCAGGTAAAAAGGTGAAATTATCTTTTACTTTTGCCCTGCATTTTTGAGTCTTTATTTTATCATACAATCAACTGTTTTGTTACATTCTGTACCTCCATGATACACAGCATTTACTAACTGCTGGCATTCATTAAGCAAAATTAGACCATTCAGAAGGTATACTGTTTCAGTTCTTAAATAACTGAATTTACATTCCTATGCCATGTTTCATCACTTACTTCACTAATAGGGCATTTCAAGTATTTCCAGGTTTGATTTCCAAGTATGGCTAATAGAGAACTTTCAGATCAAGTTTTATAATTGGTAATACTTTAATTTTTTTCAGAGATCTGTACTTACAATGTTTGCATTCATAGTTTTATGATTATAATTGTGTCTAGTAGATTTTGTGGAAGACAGTGAAGACCGTTTTAATTTATAACCTTGACAATAGGTTTTATTCACTCATTTGTTGAGATATAATTAATAGAAACTATAAATGCTAAATGTTTGAATCTGAAGGAATACATTGTGATGGAAGGGACAAGTGAGGGAACAGTAGTGCCAGGTGTGATTCTGTGTACTGTGATAATGGCATCTCTGTCCTTTAAACCAAAGGCAATGATGTGAACAGCAACTTGCTTACAGTAGCATGCCATATTCAGGTTTACATCTCCAAGGGCCTTAGTGTGTTGCAAAAACTACATTCATTGATGCTCAGAACATTGCGGCACAAAATAAAAATATATGTTGTTGTGTAGTGATGAGGGTAGTTGTGTTACAGCACCTGATGTTTGTGAGGGGTGACATTTTGAATAGGCACAGGAAAACTGTTTCCACATGCTAGAATTGTCGTATACTTTCTCTGCCTGGTTGTACGTGGACAAGGGACTGATGCGTGTGGGAGATACTTCTTTACTGCCTTACTGGGAAATTGGTCATTTTGCTTGGATTGGATAGGAAAAACTGGAAAAATAAAAATAAAAATGATGTGCTCAGATATGTATTGTCTTTCAGCTTTATGGGGAAAGTACTTTTTGAAAATAATGAAACGTGTCAGTCTTTTTGATCCTCACACTTACACTGGCCATGACCTCATCTAAGTGTGGGCTGTGCAGGTAGGGATATGGCTCTTCTTTCCCCTACCCTTGTCCACTTCTGTCTTGGGTCATTGGCTCAGCAAGGGACTGTTTATCATGAACCTGCCCAGCTTCAATGAGGTCACCATTTCCCATGTTCTGATAGCTGCAGACAGAACTATTTGGATATTGGAAAAAGGTGTGGGGATGTTGGGAAATGTCAAGGGGAAATGTGGGTGAACAGTACAGAGATTGTCCTTGAGCTCCCTGGAAAGTGACTCTGGGCTTTAGAAACCCTAAACTTTCTACCTCATCATCAAGAGTACCTGCATAATCAACATTTGTATACCTAACCCTAAATTGTACCCCACATCTTTAAAAGAAAAGAAAAAACAAAACAAAACCCTGAATTGTACCCCACATCTTTAAAAAAAAATGAAAATGAAAAAAAAAAAGAAACCCTGAACTTTCTAAGGTTAACATCACAAAAAGTAATTTATCCTGAGTTTTTTTATCTTTTGTAGTATAGTTTTTTTTTATATGAATCTAAGAGCTGTCTGAATAATAATAATAATAATAATAATAAGAATAAAAACTTAACTCTTCTTATTGACTGTTACGCATTATCTCATTAATCCTCAGGTAACTTTGAGAGAGTACTCTTATTATCCTTTTTGTTGTTGAAGATATTGAGATTTAGTGAAGTTTAAAGTAGCTTGCCAAGGTTAAGCATGGCTAGAGAGTAGAAGGTCTGTCATCCTGTACAACCCACACTTTACAGGACATTGCTTAGAACAAATTTTCTTAATGAGCAAATTTGTAATTGTTGGTTTATGGGCAAGTGGAGCCTGATTAATGTCTGGGCTGCGACACAGGCCATCAAGTTCTCTCCTTATGATGTTGTTTTTAGCATCAATTTGGTGATGCACATCTCTGCTCAGCACTCTCTCATTTCCTGTGTTTTGGAATTAAAGTGGTGTTACATTTCTTAAAAAAAAATCCTTATTTTTGTTCAGAAATGGTTCTCAAATGTATTGCTAGTGTAATGACCAAATGTTGCTAATTTGCACTGCCATCCAGTTAGCTGCAGCTGCTTTGTAAGACACACTGCTTACTTGGTTCTCTACTTGTTTCCTTTAATAACAACTCTGAAATCTTTACATTCATTTTATATTAATTTTTTTCATTTATGTGTTTAAAAAATGTCCTCTCATGCCTATAGCTGGAGATAAGTATATTTGTGGTTTAGTTGGGTGGATATAGGGAATGGGGGTTCCTAGAAGAGGAGTCTCCAGAAGTCTCTTGTGGATGCTTTTCATGCACTAACAATGCTGCAGTGAGAGATTATGAATATAACAGAGCCAAACACTCATGAAAGCTGATAATTATAACTGTGCCTGGCACATAGGAAGCATTGTATCAGGTCTTGATATGTGTGTAAATTCATTTCACCTCTCCAATGCTATGGGGTTGATACTATTATGATCTCCATTTTCCAGAAGAAGTTGAGGTTATGGGTCAGTCTTTTTTTTTTCTTCCTTTTTTTTTTGAGTTGGAGTCTCACTCTGTCACCCAGACTGGAGTGTAGTGGCCGCTCCCGGCCACCGCAGCCTTGACCTACTGGGCTCCGGCAATCCTTCCACCTCAGCCTTCCAAGTAGCTGGAACTACAGGCGCGCGCTACCAGGCCTGGCTAATTTTTTATTTATTGTAGAGATGAGGTCTCGCCAAGTTGCCCAGCC
>CAUYQG010098306.1:0-76193 GCA_963574415.1 Tarsius wallacei
AGAGTAAAAGGCAGCGAAATATACTAACACTTAGTCCAAAAACTTTGTAACCATACTTTCAATTCCAAGATTCAAATCCATTATAATTTGTTCATGGTATCTTCTAAGTATATCTACATTTTAGTTAGCAATATAAAGTTGTATTATATATTATTTGGAATTAAATCATATTCAAGTCTTACATACTCACACAGTCACACACACAACACATGATTTTAGTCTTCTTTCAAACGTAGGATGGCATTATCACCTTAGGAAAACAAATAATTAAGGGAGAGAAAAAAAAATTAACCTAGCCCACTTCCTGTTCCTGGTTCTCATAATCTCTAAATTAAGATATTCTGAATCCACTTCCCAAATTGTTTTAGAAATAGAACACCATAGCCCCTATCCTCTTATCACTCACTCTTATTCTAGACAGGTAGGGATATCTCTACCTCTCTATCCAGCAGGAGGCAGTTACAGAAGCCTGACCTTCGTCTCTGTTCCCAAGTACAAATAAGAATATTTGAAAATAGCAAGAGGGGGAAAGGAAAGGACATAACATGGAATCAGTATAGCCAATGAGCAGTCATCTTAACATTGCTTAGAATTGTCATGTTTTTCTAACAGCTCACTTTACCCTCTAATCCACTAGCCAAGGACAGAACTAGTTTCTCAGAAATTACTATTGATAATTGCTTTACAACCCCCTCTCCAGCTTGTTTTGTACTAATTAGCTTTTCCATTTCAAGTATTTGCCTCCATCCATAAGACCCAGGTTAACCTAATCAGTCCTTCATGACTTTCATGACACAGATAGACTCCATCACCATGGCAGCAATCCTGTGATTTGCCCACCCATCTGCCTGCAGTCCATCACCTGACATCAGTACCTGCACTTACCTGCACATTTGTGATGACGTGGAGCAGACCACCACCTAACCACCTTAAAGACCTGCCCCCATCAAAGGGAAATGTTTAAAAGCATTTAACCTTGAGCAGTCACTTGCCATTGCTTTACTAAACTCTAGTGTGGCCATGTGCTCTTTGAGCTATGGTCGCTGCCGTGCTTCCTAAGCTTTGGCCCCCTCTCCTACCTTAAAGAGGTGAATTTCCTCTCTTTTTCTCTCTAATTTCATTTCTAAAAAAACCTATTTTCTAGTCTATAAAAAAAGAAATAGAACACCATAGATAGGATTCAAATTACATTTTCTATTATGATCAATACTCAGACTAACAATATGGATAATAATAAAATGTGAAAATGATGACAAACTATTAGTGCAAACATTTTATGTGCACTGCATTAATATCTATGCATTCCAATAGCTTTTCTTAGACATTTAATTTATTTAAAATCTTAACATTAGTTTCTAGCCAAAGTATTCATAACCCAAATTTCAAATTTAGACAAAAAATATATTCTTTGGTTACATAAAAATTTCTAGAGTGGAAGTAGTGGCAATCACATAATTAATAATGATGATGACTATGGTTTGTATTCATCACTTTTCACAGAGCTTTCCCTGATGTAAACTTAGTCTCACAATATCTCTATCAGAGGGATAAAGCAGATAAACCTTTTTTTCTAAGGAAAAAAGTGAAATAGTCAACATGATTTATGAATTTTCAGAAAACTTGTTCTCCAGTCTTGCAGGCCTCTCCCTTAGTTAACAAATAGCATGAACTAAGCAACTTCAAAGGGTTCTGTTCAACATCACATATTATTTTTCCCAGATCTTTGTGTTCAATTAAAAGAATATACATATGAAGTATTTAATCGCAAACTTTTTTATTGATAATTAGAATTTGAAGTATTTTGTCAGTTAAAATGTTATAAGTAAAACGGGATCATTTGTAAAGTCGATTGTATGTCAAAATGTCCAATCTTTCCAAATTGGTCTCTAGAGCCAGTATAATCCACCCAGAAAAATTCCAGTACGTTATTTTGTAGCTATCAACAATCTGATTATAAAGTGTATACAGGAGTGGAAAGACCCAGAGTAGCCAACACAATATTGAAGGAGAAGAACAAATTTGAAGGACTGACACTGTCCAATTTCAGGACTTACTATATAATGCTTCAATAATCAAGACAGTATGGAGCTGGTGAAAGAATGTACAAATTGATCAATAAACAGAACATAACCCCAATATAGATCCACTTAAATATAGTTAAATAATATTTGATAAAGGAATGAAAGGAGATAAAATGAGAAAAGTTTTTTTTTCAACAAATAGTGCTAGAACAACTGGACATTTACACACATATACGAATTTAGACATAGAACTTGCAACTGTTACAAAAATTAACTCTAAATGGATTATAACCAAAATGAAAAATGTAAGCTTATAAGATGCCAAGAAGATAAAGGAGAAAATCTAGATAACCTTTGGTTTGGTGATGACTTTTTAGGTACAGCAACAAGGGAAACATCCAGTAAAGAAATAATTGATAAGCTGAACCTCATTAAAATTAAAAACATATGCTCTGCAAAAGATACTGTGAAGATGATGAAAATACAAGCCACAGACTAAGAGAAAATATGTGCAAAAACATTTCATAAAGAACTTTTATATAAGATATGCAAGGCACTCTTAAAAACTCAAAAAACAAAACAAACAATCTGATTTTTTAAAGGGCCAAAAACCTTACCACTTTGCCAGTGAAGATGTACAAATGGAAAATGGACATATGAAAAGATGTTCCACATCATGTCTCAGAAAAATGCAAAATAATACAACAATGAGATGCCATAAGAGATAAGATAGACAAGTGGGCCCTCATCAAACTGAAAAGCTTCTGCAAAACAAAAGAAACCATCAAGAGAGTGGGGAGACAGCCCACAGAATGGGAAAAAATATTTGCCAAACTGTATATCTGACAAAAGTTGGCCATCCAGGATCTACAAGGAACTCAAACGTGTCAAAAGGAAAAACAAACAAACAGCCCTATTTAAAAGTGGGCAAAAGATTGGAATAGACACTTCTCAAAAGACAACCTATGAGCAGATACATGAAAAAATGCTCAGCCTCACTAATCAACAAAGAAATGCAAATCAAAACCACCCTGAAATACCATCTAACTCCAGTCAGTATGGCCTTCATTAATAACTCAAAAAACAATAGATGCTGAAGAGGATGCAGAGAAAAGGGAAGGTTTTTACACTGTTGGCAGAGTGTAAACTAGTACTGTTTTCTGTGGAAAACAGTGTGGTAATTTCTAAAACATCTAAAAATCAGCCTTCCATATGACCCAGCAAACTTCCTTCTAAGAATATACCCAGAAGAACTCAAATCATTCCACAAAAAAGATACCTGCGTGCATATGCTTATTGCAGTACTATTCACAATAGCAAAAAGAGGGAACCAATCTTGCTGCCCAATGAAAGTGGACTGGATAAAAAAGTGTGGTACATATACACAATGGAATATTACTCACTTATAAAGAAGGACAAACAAATGGACTTCGCAGCAACCTGGACGGATTTAGAGTCTATCATACTCAGTGATCTATCACAGAAACAAAGAACTGAGTACCACATGTTGTCCCTCATAAGCGGACCGTGAACATTTGCCATAATACTGTAAGAAAGAGATTGGCAGTAGTGGGACACTGCCAGGGGAGGTAGGGAAAAACATCACATTAATAAGGGTACCTGATTCTAAACTCGACTAAGTGAGAACCAGTGGAAGGCCCAAACTACACCTGTACGATGACCACTTATATTCCTAATCCTGAAATGTACCCCACATCTTTAAAATAAAATTTAAAAGGAGATACCACAACACATCTATTACAATGGGCAAAATCCCAGACACCGAAAACCCCAAATGCTGATGAGAGTGTAGAGCAAACAAGTAATTGTTCATTGTCGGTGGGAACAAAAAAGTGGTTCAGCAACTTTGGATGACAGTTTGGCAGTTTCTCAAAAAACTAAACATACTGTTGCCATACAATCTACCAATCACCCTCCTTGGTATTGACCCAAAGAAGTCGAAAACGTGTACCCCCACAAATACTTGCACATTCCTGTTTACAGCAGTTTAATTCGTACGTACCAAAACTTGGGAGCAACCAAGATGTCCTTCAGCAGAGAATGTAGTACATCCACACAATGGGATTATTCAGTGCTAAAAAGAAATGAGCTATTAAGCTATCAAGACACTTGGACTAACCTTGAATTCCTATGGCTAAGTCAAGGAAGCCAATCTGAAAAGGCTACATATATATGATGCCAACGATATGACATGCTGAAAAAGGCAAAAACTATGGAAACAGTAAAAAGATCAGCGGTTGTCAGGGGTTAAAGGGAGGAGGGATGAATGGCTGGAGCCCAGAAAATTTAAGAACAGTGAAGTGACTCTGGATGCCACTATAATGGTGGATACAAGTAATTACATGTTTTTCTAAATCCATAGAATGCGCAATCCAAGAGCGAACCCTAATGTAAACTATGGACTTTGGGTAAAAATGATGCGTCAACGTAGGATTATCGATTGTAATAAATGCACCACCCTGGTGGGGGATATTGATAAGGGGAAAGGCTATGTATGTGTAGAGGCAGGGGGTATAGAAAGAAATCTCTTTATTTCCACTCAATTTTGCTATGAACCTAAAACTGTTCTAAAAATACAGTCTATTTTTAAAAAGTAGATTACGCACCATCTGCATAACATTTTAAAATTAAAATCTGAGGATTGGGTACTGGAAGCAGTATTTTGTAGAGCTTTGGGACTTTTCCTTTGGAGCCTTCATAATGCTGTTGGGCTTCTACTTTAAAGGACTTCATTTTGCTGAGGGGTGGCATGCTTCCCACTTTGAAGATTCTGACATGTTTTAATGGTCCTGTCTTTGAAGAAATGAATATCTGTGGGATTCCCTGATGAGAAAGTTTCCTATTCAGGGAGAAAGAGATACTCTGTTGAAGTTATTTACCAGATTATGGTTTTAACCCTGGAGACAGTCTAATCCCTGACAGGGTTATCATCTTTTTGAAAATATTAATATGTTTGGAAAAGGTTCTACT
The DNA here is from genome assembly GCA_963574415.1 of Tarsius wallacei. NCBI lineage: Eukaryota > Metazoa > Chordata > Mammalia > Primates > Tarsiidae > Tarsius > Tarsius wallacei. The sequence continues at coordinate 5,013 of CAUYQG010098306.1, forward strand.
TCTGAAGAAATTCTTATTGCTGGAAGGAGGCTATCTTTAAAATTTTAGCAAGTTGTTGTTTTCAAGAATGTTCTGTAGCATAGGACAACTTCAGTGGGAGAATGCTAAAGTAAGAGGTGAACTATTCTATTGTCATCTCCTTGTAGAATTCAATGAAAAACAAAATAAACTGGTATTTGTCAAATATAGGACATGAAGTATGTAACAGATGTTTTTATTTATTAAATAAAGTTAAAATGTTAAACAAAATCTACTTGCCTAAAATCATGTGTATGCCTTTATTGGTCAACTTTTACATTTTGGCAATTTAAATATATAAAAGCATTCACAAAAACTATGATAAGCATCAGGTCTGGTATTGGTCTACTAACGAAGAAAAAAAATGCTCTTGATCAACTGTCCTCCTTTATTCCTTTTCTAAGACTCCAAACATTGCCAGGGACAACCTTACACAAATATCCCTTATTTTGAGAATTCACATAAGTAAACCGAAGGAAGGTAAAAGGAATGGAAGAACTATAATGATAAACATATTAAATTATCCATTTACAGAAAGGAAGAATAAAAAGAGAGAAAGAGAAGGGAAGAAACAAAAAAAGTATGCAAATGTTATCCCATTTACTTCCCTTGTAGTATATGAGATGCGGTGAAGAAAGACCAACAGGGTTGGGGCAGGAGTTAAGAACTTGATGACACCTCCAGTTTTATTAAAAATCATCAACAAAAGCCTAATGGTTATTTCAGTAACATGTTATTTACAAATTTTTTCCTTTGTTTTTATGATTTTCTACATATTTTCTATTAGGAATTATTTAATTTGAAAATATTTTTATGAAACTTGAAACTCTTTAAAAGAGATAGCCTACATGCACTTACATAAAACAGTGTGAAATTACAAGAAATCTGAGGAGTAAAATTTGATGGCATTCTATGACTTTACCAACAGTAAAATATTTAATCTGTAATTTGGCCACACACTGTGTTTCAATGATATCTTCCCTGATCACATTACAGTCTGCAGTTGAATCACTGACCTCATTTTCCTGAGAATACCTCCATACACTGCAATTCACCTTGCTCCCCCTCCTAAAATATCAAGTCAAATTCCACCACAGCCTCAATGATCAAGTCAAGTTCTACTTCCTCCTTGAAGCCATCCATGACATCAGAGCCCACTGGACCTCTGAACTGCAGTAATATATCTTCTTGTGTATCCTTTGGTTAAGGTCTACACATTCCCATTTTCTCAACTAGATTTTACACTGCTTTGACAGCAAGAACTGGAATGGTTGACAAAACTTTGATTTATTACAAATGTATTAAATTAGTATTCCTTAATTTGAGTGAGCTATTTAGACCACTTTTACAGATAAGAAAATACCATATTTCTCTAGGATTATCTTGCATCTTACTATAATAACATTTAAATATATTGTGATTAAAAAACCTAAAACAATTCTATTTTTTAAAAAAATAAATTTTTAAAAATTCTAATTTATATTATTTAAAAAATGTTTTGATATAAAACCAAAACCTGGTACTTGGTTAATTGTAGAAAAAATTAAGCACTGACTTTGTTCTATACATGTATGACTTTGTATTTTGAGCCCGATATTTAATGCAGAAAATACCTGCTCACACAATATGTTATACAAAGTAGGATTAGGGGCTTCAGTGTTTTGCTAGTTTAAGAAAATCAAATATTATACTTAATCATCATCTTGCCAATTGTAATATAGAAGAGCTTGATGACTCTTTAAAGCTGTATTTTACCTTTCAATGAGATGTTCCCATTGCTGTTATTAAGATCTGTATACAATGAATATTAAATCAAGTTATTGCTGGACATTAAAATGAAAAATAACTTTTACATTGTGTTTTTCTTTACTTGCTATTCTTAATACTTGTTACATATACAGATGGACCTACTTTTTGTTATAAGTTATATAATTGAATGCAATTCTATTGATAGAGCAACCTTCTCTGGTCCAGAGTTTTGTATTCACAAGTGTATGTGAATTCAATTTTTCCCAAAATTTTTCATTTGGTTCTACAGAGTTTTTTTTTATATAGAAAACCATAACTTCATATGAAAAATTGAAATGCAAATAGCAAATACAAATCTAGGAACTCAATTTCATGATAGTTTGGTGCTCAATCAGATAATCTAAAGCATGATTAATTACTATTTTAAGGTTATTATTTGAATTAAAACATAAAACTAAATGAAATTCTGCTAGGGAACTTCTGGCCCCAGTAGAATAATAGCTTCATTAATAGTATATATGTGTAATAAGTACTTGAAGACCAAATGATCATATATGTGTATACTGCACATAAAAATTTGTAAATAGATACAAAATAAATAGGAGATTCATGATTCTGTTCCTCTAAGGACCTTAAAATTTTGTGGTTAAAAAAAGATAGGATTATGCTAATAAAAAATTAGAGTAGATAAATAAGCGTATGAAAATTATTATACTATAATCTACATTCTCAAATTATTTTAAGCATGGAATTCTTCTTCAAGAAAATGTTAAGAAAAAGGGAAAACAAACTGCGCCTTCTGAAATTTTTCCTGGTCAGCACCACAGCCTCTCCACAGAAATATTCCTTGCTCCTTCAGACTCCATTTCCTAACCTCATCCATTCCCACCTGACTTCTGGAAACATCTCCAAACAGCTCTTTTGAAGGTCAGCAATGATCTTCAGTCCCTAAACCTGATGAACATTTCCGTGTTAATTTCAATAGCATTTGACGCTATTGACAACTCCTAACTTAAAAGTCCTCTGCTTCCCTTAGTTTCCTTGACATCTTTTCTGATTTCAGGATGTTTCCTCATTGTCCCTTTCTCAAGGTCACCGCCGTCATCTAATCACCAGTGTTGTAGCTCTTCATAATTTGGCCCTATGCCTCTTCCTATTTTACATAGACATTTTTTTACCTCACACACGCACATGAGTTCAATTAACATTTTAACTCCTCATCCCATCCTAGAACAAACACGGTTTCTATCCAGTATGGAAAGCAGGAACCTCTCTATCACTCTAGAAACCTCCTGCTCTTTAATGCATCAAATCCATCAGAGAATCCAACCATTTTATATCCCAAATATTTTTTGACGCAACTCTACCATCTTAGCTGCACTACTAGTCCACCCACATTCACCCTGGCCTCAAAGCTATCTTCCCAGTGTGTAAATCTTATTCTGTTACTCCCTTAGCTAACCCAGTACTCAAAGGCCTAAATACTAACTCGATAACATAGCCTACAATGCTGGACACTCTCAAATCCCTCCCTATGCCTCTGACCGTATCTCACCAAAGGCCACCGTATACTCTGCCTGCTAGGCATGCCCTCTGGTTTTGTTGGTACCTCAGATTCATTTGTGTGCATCTCTCTTCTTCAGTGTCCCAGACTTCCTAAATTTGGATTTCAAATACTATTGTGGTGAAACATAGGACTTCTGGAAAAGTCTAGGTCTATTTGTTATCTATTCTGTGGTCTTTGTGTATTGCGTAAGCTTTCTCAATATCAGTTTTCACCTCCATGGAATATAGATAGTATTTCCCCTTATAAAAGTGTTATGAAGATTCATGTCATGCTACATTATTTACTTCCCAACCCTGAAGTGTCTGATGAATTTTCGAGCTCCAAGGTACCTAAACCCAGTGTGTTCATTAAGTGTTTAATGGGTGAAAGGTCTTGCCAAGTTGCCCAGGCTGTTCTAGAACCTATGGACTCAGGCAATCCCCTCACCGTCGCCTCCCAAAGTGATGGGATTACAGGCTTGAGCCACTGCTCCAGGCTGTAATTTTTAAATAACTTGAAGGCCTAGAAAAAAAAATCTTAGAAGAATGGAAGTGTGGCTATGAGGGAAGGCAAGAGAGAGTATTTATGAATGATTCAAAAGAAAGAGAGAAATCAGCATACACAGAAAGGCATTGATGAAATCTGCATGAGGGTGGGATTTCTGTCATAGATACCTAATTTCAGCAAGGTTAGAGGTATTCTACTTCTTATAGTCATTATGAGAGGTCAGATGGGGGAAACATATGTGTCGGTCTGATCCCCAGTATTTCTCACCTCACTGCACTTGGAGGAATAAGTAATTTGAATAGGGGAAAAACAGTGGCTCCATGTCAAGGATTTTAGATGTGAAAATCCTATGGGGAAGATAGGATAAACTCATGTGTAAAGAACTTGAGAATGTTTAATATATCTTATATGGTGGACAAATATGTAAGAAGCCTTCTTAAAGTGGTAGCAATTCTGTCTCAAAGAGTTTCTAAAGTCTTCCCCAAACAAAATGTCTTAAGAGTGAATAGGCATCTTTTAGTTGATTCTATTATCTTGTTTACTCTCCCTAGTTCAAGTTTGAAATAATTTGATACTTGTATTTCTTATGGACAAATGCTTTAAATTATTTTGCATTTAATTAGTCTCAAAGAATAGATTTAGTCATCTATGCATATATAAATCTAAATGCATACATTGCAGAATATTTCACAGAACTTCAGTGAGAAAAGATGGAATAATGGGATATATGTAACACTAACCATTTAACAACTTTCAACCAAATTGAATTTGCTTTGGCTTTTTCAGGGGATGATTCTCTAAGGACGATCGTGTACGAATCAATGTGAATGGTCACTGAGGCTATTTTTTGTTCTGATTCAGGCTTAAAATATAATAAGCAAATAGAGTAAGATGCTGAAAAAATATATATGCTACCCTGATTAATGGGTGCTATAGATATCTTTCTGCTCTGTCTGCTTGGTTAGCTTTGTTTCAAATATGATACAGATCTCATGCTGCACGGCAGATCCAGAAATAGTCCATGTTCCTTTAAATTCAGGCAATGCATCATTTTCTATTACTGTGTGTCACACCAGTCTATGACTGTAAGGCATGAGTTATGTGGATATGGACCAGTAGGTGAACTGGTCCCCACAAATGCACTATTTGAAGGTCCAAGGAAAATAATCTTATGAAAAAATATTTTAAAGAGAGAATCATAAATAATACAAAAGACCTCTGAAGGACATTGTTAAAATCAACATTCCACAGAATATTTCCAAAATCTCTGAAAAGTGCATCTTGATTATATATATTTATATGATCTGGCTCTTAGATAGAAATTTCCCATGTCAAATTTCACCTTTGTTTTACTCAGATATTAGTTATGGAAAAAATAAATAATGCAACAGAGTCTCCCTTCACATAATCTATGTCTAACAGAACAATAATGGAAGACATTAAAATAGAGGCAGAAGAAAAGGCTTTCAAAGATAAGTTATGTTTGCTGTAAAAATCAGTATTATTCTAGAGGGGCCTTAAGAGTGATATGATCAAAGCTATAAAAAGTTAAATTGTGATATCATTATTATTATGATTATCATTAATTAATATTTATTTTGCTCTGATTTGCTAGGTAGTGCAGAGTGTTTCAGGATGAACATTGTTTTTAAGATTGACATAATTCCAAACAAGAGAACATACAAAATAAATTAAAAATGAGTTGGAGAAATCAGGAGCAAACAATAAAGGAATAGATGGCAACTGAGACTTTGGAAAACCAAAGTAACCAAAGTTTTCAGCAAAAGCAAAATTGATTATTTAGAAATATTTAACCAAATCGGACATGAAAATAAATGTGCTTTAAACAGTATTGAGAAGAAATAGAGGAGGGTTCTAGGTATAGAGGTAGTAAGGAAACTGGCAGTTTTAGTAAACTATTATTATACTATTATTATAACATTTCTTCCATAGCGTGCTATTTATCAGATTTTACAACAGCCTTCTATGGGCATCAGGGTATCTCTAATCATGTCCCTGAAACTACCCTTTGAACTCTGAGGAAGAATGTCAGATGTAGAAAAGTTACACATCATGCAGCAAGAAGAAAAAAATATGAGCTACATGGGTCACCAAATCTTAGAATCTTAGTAATACATACTTGGAGAAGGAGATAATCACATTAATTCATTTAATCATTTGTATTAAATACACAATTATCGACTATGTATCAGGAAGAATGTTCAGCATTCCAGTGCTGAGACATACTGGACCTTGAGGCAAGATGAAAAAACTATGTGCCTCTGTATTCACTTAAAATATCTTACCATATTTTGAACCCAGTAGGAACAGTTAATGAGGGTTTTACAGTTGCAACTAGGATTATATATAAAACTGCACATTGCCCAAACTGCTTGCATGCCATGTTCAACCCTTATAAACTTAACCGGTGAGGACTGTGGCACTTGCAGGAATCAGGGACCACAGACTAGCTGAAAAAAGACTGTTATCATAGTATAATAAAGCAGGGCCATAAAACAAATAGAAACTTGTCTTTGCTTACAATTTTGTTATTTTCTTCATCAAGAATTTTTTGCATTTTTATTTTTAAAATATTGTACCCAAATAAAAGTTAACTTGATTCTTGAGTATTTTGGTTCTTCCTTATATTTTGCATTTCGTGGGCTTCCCTATATTCCATGTTTGGGGTTCAGAGTAGAGTATAACAGGGTGCTTGCTCTTCAAGAACTGAAACTTAACATAAACCTTTTTTGCAAATCAATACTCTCTAGCCTATAGCCTTTTCTCTCCCCTTCTGCTATTTATTTGGATGTTCACTTTTACCTCTTTGTTTTAATTCTTTTTCTACCTTCTTTTGTTGGATTTTCAATTCATGTGTAATTTTTGAAATATTAGGAACTTTGATAAAATACTCTGAAATAATTTCATACACTGCTCTGATGGCTTAAACAGTTACTTAGGACATGAGTTAACAATCTTACTGATCAAGAAATCTCATTATTATAAACATGAAATATTATAAAGCAATGCCTCAAAGAGTTTGTAAAATGTTGCACTTGCCCCTGTGCTAAATAATCAGAGACTCTTGTGCAGCCCTGTTTCTCTACTTACTTTTGCTATTTAATTTATCTTTCCCTACTGCCACTTGATATATATTTACAGATTATTAACTATTGTAGGGAACACTGATCTAAGCACTACTAGTGATAGGCAAGACTTTATAGCTCCATCTATGTGCCCCTAAGAGAGCCCACTTTTTCTTTCTCACTTGATATTTTGAATCTGCAATTGGGTTGGAGAACAGATACACGTAGTAACAAGTCCTGAGTGGAATTTGGGGACCATCTTAGAAGTAGTGTGCATGAACTTTTGGTAAATGAGCTTTGTAACTATTGCAACTGTTTTGTAGCTTTGGGTAGCCCATCTCAGGATTTACAACTATTTTTCAGAAAGCAGAAAAACAAGAAGTCAGATATCGGGATGCGTGAAACTTCATAAGCATGGATCCCATGAATAGTTTATAAATTTAATTGATCGTTTATATCATGTCTAGTGTGTATGGAGAACTAAATTTTCAGAAAGCATCTGGTGAACTGAAGTTCAAAGATTTTTCCATGAACATTTATTATTAATTGTAACCAGATATAATATCTTTTAGTCTGATAGTTCGTGGGCTTTGTTATCTATATTATACAGTCCAACGGTTATTTTAAATTACAATTGAAAGTAATACCTTATTTTCTACTGGTTTCAGGTAGATTTTTTCTTTCCCTGCTTTTTAATGTGTTGATTGATAAAGACCCTGAGATAAACTTACCATGAGCAAACTAGGTACTATACTGTGATTGGGACATGGTAAATGTTCTGATTTATTGAATCAAACACTCTGATGCAATATATTATTTGAATATATTATATATAGAACATATATGCATATATATACATAATAAATATTTTGAAATGGATATAATAAACAGACATACTTTGGTCTAATAATTGAATTTAAACATATAGTATTTTTAAAACCATCTGAGTATATTAATATCCAAATCACAGGAGATGATCATAAATATCTTGGTCAATATATTAGACTTCAATGATAGGAAGAACTGAGAGCCCTGTATTGACTGAACATACACTGTGAACCTGGCATCGAGAACTATACTGAAGAAATTAAGAGTGCAGCCTTCTTGGCTTTGCTATCACTTCTGCCATATACTAATGGATAAATTAACCTCTCTATACCTCTGTTTCACCAATCATTTGGAATATAATAGTAATCTATATTCCATAATATTCTTGTGAGAAGTAAATGAGTGTATATAAATAGTGCCTGCAGAGACAAGTGCTCAAAAACCACTAGCTACTGTTATTACGTCTATAACATCACTTATTCCTTATAACAGAACTTTAAGATTGGTGTCACACCCACTTTTTTTAGAAAAGGAAACCCAGGTACAAACATATATCATTTATCTGTCCCAGTATATCTAAAATTGAATCCTACACTTCATCGTTGTGAAGAGTCACTGTGGCCAAGTAGATATTTAAGCAATGGCTTTGTTTTATATTTTATATTAATCAAGGTTCCAAATTGAGGGGACTGTCGAAATAAATAAAATATGGTTTATTCATTAATTCCAATGGTAACCTAACATTGACCAACTTTGAGGAGGGAGAGGAAACAAAAGGAGATTTATAAAGATGAGAGGATAAAAGAAGCTGATCAAACACTCCTACTCTCCCTCCAAGGTGAAAAGTTAAAGAAAAAATGGGGAGCATAGCTTTTACTTATATTCCTTGCTCATCTTCCTAATCTCACTTCTGTCTCCTCCACTCTTTTAATTTTGACTTTTTATGTGCTATTTGCTAAGTACTTTGCACCATTATTTTCCAGTATACTTTAATTTCTGGTCTAATACATTTTGTTGGTTTACATCATAACCTTAATGACACTGCAAAATGTGTGTAAAGGTTTCCTGTACAATAGGAAAAAAACAAGTTAACCCCTTCAAAACTTTCATCTTTTTACTATGTTGATCGGCAATCCCATCACTAACAACTGCATATCCATGCATAGTGGTTGAGCAAGCATCTGTCTCCTGGTTTGTTTCTTGTCAAATTTACAGGTTATTCTGCATAACTTTTCACCCTGGATCTCCATTCTACATGACATAGGTAAAAAAGCACACAGCCAAGTGCAGTGCTCTTTCTCTAGAGAGTGAACATGCAGTGCAAATTCATGCTGTGAGGAACTGCAAGCCTCCTTGAGCCTACAAACAGGTGTGAAAAATAGTGTGGCAATCTGAAAAAGTATTCTTGAGACAAACTACTATTGTATTATTTAGGCAACAATGAAAGTGTTTGCCCACAGAAGAGCAGTTTTTAGTACTGATATTTTTAATATAAGGATATTACTTTGAGAATTTAAATCTAAAAACAGTCTCCATTAGAGAATGCACAAGTAAATAATTAAAAAGTCAAAATCAAAATACCAATAATATCCACATTATTTTATACATAAAAAAGATCTGCTTTCTCCAGTTTGCATCACAAAAAGAAATATTTCCTTGCAACAGCTGAAAAGAGTAGAATCCAGATCCTGAATATTTAATAGAAAATAAAATGATATTTATTTTTAAGTGCATTCCACATTCAACACAACTGCATACTCACAACAAATCTATTGCGTTGCCCTGACATAGTTACTGCAAAGGTTTTTCCTTTGCTGTCCCAAGGGCCCAATTGATTTATCTGCCAGAAGCCTAAAGCCCCAAAATAAGATAGCTTTGAGTTTACAGAGGTCATTTTTCATTGTCTAAATAAAAATTTCTAAACAAAAATCTCTCATCCTGTTAACCGCAGGGTCCTTATCTCCCCAGAGGCTACAGCAACCTGAAAGAAGCCATTTCAATTCTTTCATGAAGAAAGATAAAAGCAAGTTTTCGATTAGAAAGCCCAGCAAAACCTTCTTATTAAATGGTGGTAACAGTAACTAGTTGAAAAGGCAAAACTGTTCTAGCATGGGGTGGGGGAAAGTAGGAAATTATTATGCATGAGACAAACCTTATACAGAGACTGGGAAGACAATCAGAGACAGTGACATTCAAGGAGGCAAAAGGAAGTTTATGAATCCTTGTAACTCCTCACAGTTGTTTTACCCGAGTCCTTAATAAACTGCCTCGCTTTATCAAGCATGTTCTCTTAATTGTGTGTGCCTACTTTTATCAACCAACATTAACTACATGTCACAGTAATTGTGCATTCAGGCCCATCCTCTCTGATCTGTCATCACTCGGAGTGCCTGTGCGGCACAGGCAAAGGTGGAATGTGGCATGCTATCCCAGCTTCAGAATAATAAACTTCGTGAGGCTAAGCTAAAAGGAAAATAATCAAAAATGACTTCATAGACTAAGTTTTGATAAAGAAGATAAACACAGACACTAATGGTGATGCCTTGGGAAATTTGCCAACACTATGAAAGCAAAAGGGGATTTTGCTTTTTAAAGAAACCTGCAAGAAGTGAAGGAGAATTAAAAAAGCAAACCAAAAAAACTGCTCATATTTCAACTTAATTCTTTCAGCAGAATGTAGTAGAAGAAGTGAGATAATTTGAAGGCATATTTACACTAAAACATAAACTAGTTTAACCACCAGTTAAAGAGCCAGAGTTTCATTTCTAACATCCCTGAAAAAGAGAACTGGTGGGGGGTTGAGGGGAATGCTTTAATTCAGTAAGCTTAATTTTCTAAAGCTTTTTCAGTTTTTCTTATAAATGTGTACCCTATTAATTATTTAAATTTGTATTAATTTTACATTCTGATATAAAGAGAGATACCCCCAGATGAGAATAAACACTCTGGAGTAATCTAAAAAAAAGTCTAGCTTTCCTTATCTACCCACTCTTAGCCTAAGGTAGTATCTACAAATATAAATGTATTCTCAGTCCATGTGCATAGTCTAAAAAGCATCTGAAAGTGCTGTTTATTCTGTATCACATTTTAAAAATTACTCTTTGTACTTTCCCCTAAGAAAATATGAAAGTATGATTTTTATACATTAATTGTAAAATTTAATTGTCACAAACCAGATGTTATCCTATGAAACACTGTCAGAAAGTATTACTTAAATATTTTAATGCTAAAATTATTATATCTAACAGGGAATACCCACATTTTCTAGTAGTTTATTTTGTAGAGAATTTATCGTGGTGGATTCAGATGGAGGCCATGTTGAGAATTTAACATAACGGATTTTTTGGGGGGGGCGGGTTTATAGTTGAGGAGAGGTGTGGATGGATGTGTGTGCATATGAGAATTTGTTTTTGTCCAATAATGATGATGGGTAACTGGTAATACCTCCTTTAAACAATTCTACACCAAAATAATCTTAGTTATTTTCTGTCGGCCAGAATTTTGAAGAGTAATTTATTACTAGCTTGTGTTTTACAAGGGACCCAATACTGCTTCCTAAGAAAACATGTGCCCGTGAGGCCACCTTCAGGCAGACGTGATGGTTTTCTATCCAGCGATGAGTCTTCATCAAGTATTGCTTATAGGGCACTAAACACATGACAACATGACCAACTTCACTGATGCCCAGATATATTATGGCTCTTCCCTCAACCAGAAATACAAAATACTTCCTCCCTGGGCCTCCACCAGAAAGTAGAATGTTGATCTCTCAGACCTTGTATGTCCATCAAAACCCAAACTGTGGGAACTGTGATGCTTGAGGGAAAAACCGAAGTTCATTTCCTCTCCTTTAAATTATAAATTCTGCTTTGTATCAGAATGTCCCATAAGAGAGAATCAAATATGGCATTTACTGGCCCCACACATAATTGATGTCTTTGAGTTGTGTATTGATGTCCCTGACTCACTCTCTAGAAGGATGCAACAAACAACTCTATAAAATCCCTATAAATAAAATGTCAGTGCACGCAGCAAGGTTGTAGAAGAAATTACCCCCTGCATCACTTGGTGTTCCTTATGTACAGATTCACACAGGAAATATTGCTTAGAAAGAAGTACTCAAAAAGTTCTATGTTTCCCCTGATAAACTATTAGTGCTTATCTTTTTCTATACTAAATTTTAGATAACCAATTTCATCTATTTTATTCTCATTTTTCTTGTATTACAGTTATAAGTCATTTTAACTGTTTTGGGAAACATGGTATGCCATAAACAATAAAAGGAATGCTTAAAATGAATGAACTCACATCACAAAAGCCCTATAGACAAGCTGAAGGGAACATTTTGATTCACTCTGGCTTGAGTAGCATAGCACAGTCATATTCTGAAGGGAGGTGGCTCGTGGCTGGTGCGGTTACCCAGCAATGTCAGCAGGGACCAAGCTGGCTCCATCTTTCCACACTGCTATCATTGGAATGTTAGTTTTTCATCCCTGTGCACGTTTACTCTTGGTTGTAAGATTGCTGTTACTATTCTAAACAATGCAACCGTATTCAAAGAGGAAAGGAACCACACCAGCCACGCCCGTGTCAGAAAGAAAGTGTAACAGATGTTCTTCCAGCAGACTTGTCCTCCTGCCTCACTGGATATAATGAGAACACATGGCCTCCTCTTGCTGCAAGGGAAGCTGAAAAAGAGTGCTAGTCTTTCCAGAACTTACAGTAGGGGGTGGCAAAAGAAAGAATAGTTGTACATGGCTGGTACTATATCAAAAACAAAACAAGAAAATAGGATTCTTCCACAGTTTTTTAGAAACCTCAAAAGAGACTTCTATTTGTTTATTTATGTATTTATTTATTGAGTCAGCGTCTCACTCTGTCACCCAGGCTGAAGCGCAGTGGCATGATTACGTCTCATCACAGCCTTGACATCCTGGGCTCAAGTGATCCTTCCACCTCAGCTGCCCAAATAACTGGGACCACAGGCATGCATCAGATTGCCCAGCTGATTGTTTGTTTTTTTATTTTTTGTAGAGACAGATTCTCATCATGTTGTCAGTGCTGTTCTCAAACTACTGATCTCAAGCAATCCTCCTGCCTCGGCCTCCCAAAGTAGTGGGATTACAGGCGTGAACCACCATGCCAGGCTATATCTTCTAATTACTAGTCAATAAGTTCAAAAATAATGAATTACCATATTGAGTTTTATAGTAGTATAAAGTAGGTGAGCAAGATGTAGAACTTTGTTTTCATAATTTAGATGTTTACTTTTAAGATATGTTATTAACTGTAATGGCTCTGTACTATCATTAGCTAAGATCTCAAGGCCCCAAATAAACTTAATGTGAAATTCAATCTCATGATAGTAGATCTAAATCACATATCGGATCAGATGGACTTCTTAATAAAGTCTAATTTATTTGACCAACTTCTTGTGAGATTAAGTAAACAATTAATCATTGTTTTTACATTGTATTATGGGTGACAAAGAATAAAATGTCAACTCTGCCTATATCTTTTTTGTGCAATGTCCTGCTTTATTAGTATTATATCTGATTTGTAATTTTTTTGAAAAAATATTTTTAAGTCACATATTTCTTTTACAGAGTTCATTTCATTTAAATGGATAATGTAATTCATATATCTGCTTACCTATGCACTTGAAAATGATAACATTTTACATTAAGCTTAGTACTCATCAGGCACAGCTCAAAAGATTTTATTCACATTTTCTGATTTTATCATCACAACAGCCAAATAATATAGGTATTATTAGCATTTCCATTTTATGGGTGAAAAAAACTGAGGCTTAATGAAGGTTTAGAGGCTGCTCACCTAGTAAATAGCTGAGCTTGACTTCAAAACCAGGTTGGTCTAATCCCAAAGTCTCCTTTCTTAACTACTCTACCAATAAATCAGTTAATTGAGTGATCAATCAAAATTCAACCAAGCACGGCCCTCCATAAAATGAAATTTTAAGGCAAACTCATGGTCTAAGAAAAAGAAAGAAATTAAAACAAAACAAATACAATGTTATGGATTTATTGAAGGTAAACCCCTGGGGAAATTCAATCCAATTTTACATGTGTATCAACTGCAGAGTACAACGAAGGTTTATCTCTGGAATAATGATTGGCATCAGAATGTCCTTAATCACTATAATTTATTTAAAAAAGAGAACATGAATATACTTTATGAAAGCTGAATGCACAGTAAACATTCAACCAACAAGGAAATTCAATGAATTTGAAAGCCCTATTCAGTTAATTAAAGGCCTTACTCAATATAGGAAATGCCATGTGATTTCTATCTAACCCCAAATTTTTCTTGGATGCAGAAATGACATAAACAACTCTGAACTTTCTGCAAAGAAACAGATAAGGTAGCAAATCCAATGAACATTTGATTTTCTGGTAACATTGCCATTAGAATTCTTGAACACAAACACCATGTACATATTGTGAGTCACTGGGTTAGTCTACTTTAATTAATATCTGTATGTTAATTGTCACAAACAGACTATATTCTATACCATAATCCACTCAAAGATGCATCCTACCTGGCCATATTCTCAGTTTTTTTTCATGTATCTTACTCTGGCAAATTTAAACTGGAATTTTTTAAATGCTTCTACTTGACCTTAAACTGCAGTCCCAAACACTAGCAAGGCATTTGTTCTAACTCTCAGATATGGTAATTTTAAAAAATAATTAAAATGCTATTATCTAATAAAACAAAACTTTCCAACAATTAATGACTATCTTTCATATGCATCGTGCCAAATAATCATCTTATGGATATCAACCACATTTCCAGATTATGTTACTGCAAAATAAGTAGTTTGGTTCTTGCTAGCCTCCTAATCTCTTCGAGAAACTAGATCTCTCCCCTATTTTACTGTCGATTTCTAAAGTGATAAAAGTTGCTTTCTGTAAGTCAAGTTCAAACTTATTTAAGACCAACAATGGAAAAGTTCCCAGAGACATGAACTGATGATTTGGTACAGTCGTATGGACTACAAAACACAGATGCTCTTTTCCCAAACCGTCTGTTTCTTGTACTTTGAAGTACTTTTCCAAACCTAAGAAATCCTGTTTAGCTCTTTTTTGTGTGTGTACGAAGTAATTATTTTCCAGCTCAGTGTCATCCATTTTTACACTAAAGCAAGTATGTATGTCATTCCTGAGGTTTGGGGGTATATTTTAAGTCAACTACATTCAGAATTATGATCCAGTCCTAATTTAGGCAGATTTGAAATTTTCTTTAAAGGTCTTTTCTCCATTCTTCTATTCAACCAACTTTTATTAAGAACATTGAATATGTGACATGCTCCATGAGGTAGTTTCACCTGCAGTCTTACCTCTTATATGTAAGAGAACTTGCTTGGTACAGAAAGTCCCCAGACAAGTAAACACACGCATCTTTCTGAATATATTTTATAGAAAAGTGATTATTTGGATTGAGCTGTTCATAATGTTCCTAAAATTGTGCTTGTATACTCCTTCAAGAAATTCAACTTACTTCATAATGTATTTGGTCACTCTTTGCAGTTAAAACTATAAGTACTCAATAATTAAACTGGTCAGAATCTGATAGAGAATGTTTAATATCGTCTCTGTCTTCAGGGAAGAATGAATGATAAATATATAATCTAATTTTAAGTCCTTTCAAGTGCTGAGGAATACAGTGTTTTAGGTGTGATGTTTAATCTGGAAATTTTCAAGAAAGACTTCCCTGGAGTAGGTGATATTACAGTTGAATCTTACAAGACAAGTTTTATTTGGCCAGAAAAAGGTGAAGGAAGCATCTAGTCAGAGAGAACAGCACCAGAACAGATATGCAGGGGGTCAAGAAACAACTACCATTTTTTATACCTGAGTGTAAGGCATTAGGTATATTTAGCAGGACCTGTGTCCACACACAGGATATAAGGGGCAGATCAGGCCATTTTAAGGAGTTTGAAATGCACCATAGTCCACAGGGAGCCAAAGAAGGAATTTAAGGAAGAAACAAATTACTTAGGTTTTAGGTTTGCATTTTTGTTTTTGGGGGGTTTTTTTTGAGTTGGAGTATCACTCTGTCGCCCAGACTGGAGTTCAGTGGCCGCTCCCGGCCACCGCAGCCTCGACCTGCTGGGCTCCGGGGATCCTTCCACCTCAACCTTCCAAGTAGCTGGAACTACAGGCATGGGGTACCACGCCCAGCTAGTTTTTGATTGATTGTAGAGATGAGGTCTTGCCAAGTTGCCCAGGCGGGTCTTGAACCCGCGGGCTCAGGCAATCTACTCACCTCAGCCTCCCAAGGCGCGGGATTACAGGCTGAGCCACCGAGCCCGGCTTAGGTTTGCATTTTTGAATGACTGCTTTAACTGTACTTCTCTGAGGTAAGATTTCTCAGCCAGTATCAGGGGGAGGGGGAGATTCTCCCAGAGAGATCTGACTCCTCAAATGCAAAGACCCTCAAATCCATGGGTTCCTTGCTCATATCTCATGCTGGCCTCACACTTCCTTCCTCATTCCTCCCCCTTAAGAGTAAAGCCTCATGCACCATTCTCTTTTCCTATAACCTGATTTACCTACTTAATCCTTCTGTTCTTTAAGACTACAGTCAACTCCTACCAACTTCCTTCTCCTGCAAAGAAGAAATCAAAAGAAGCAAATAAGTTGCATTCTTCAATCAGACAGGGTTATAAATTTATGGCATTAATGATATGTTTACATATTTCACATACCAAAGTATTCTGAAAAGAAACAGCTATAGTATGGCTTTATGTAATTAGTTTCCTTACATTTTATGCTTATTCAGTGATATCCACATTTAGGGTAAAAATATTTTTAGTAGATACATATACAACATCAGCCATTGACACAAAGAATGCATATTAAATAGTCCCATTCCAAGAGAAAATCAGATGATTAATTTCCAAGTGTTTCAAGAAGAACATTAAAAGAGAAATGAATTATACTCTACACACAATTATGGAAGAATTATTTTTCTACTTTCAGATATGTTGGTGAACTTACTTGGTTGCTAGAAGGATCTTTATAAAAGCACCCCGAAACAGCACCATTGAGACTAAAGACAAAAAAAAATTCCACTTCCACTACTATATAGCTTTCCGTGTGTAACCCATAATATCCTTGATAGAGACCATCATGTATTGGGACACATATGCTGTTTTCTATCATTTCTTTGATTAGTCTCACTCTTGCTCTTCAGGGTTTCTATCATAATACAAGAAAATAAAATTTTAAGCCCAGAAGGATTTTTACAGTAATGCAAGCTATTGATCGGTGCATTTTTTTTCAACCAGAGCTTACTATTGCGTCCAGATTCCTTACAGTTCCAATATGCCCAGCGGGTTAATATTAGGTAAGGTACAAGCTGTTAGAAAACTACCAGTACATTTTTTTCCCCTCAGTGTTGCTACATATTTCAAGCTCCTATGGGGAAATAATGAAAACTTTATTTCTTTGTTTTTATCTAAGCCTCACACTTCAGATATGCTTTGGGTGATTAAGAAAGTTATAAAATACTAATTCAAACCATGATATTCTGGTGTTGGTTAATGCTAAAACATTTATTTTAAGGGACATGTCTATGCTGTTGTACTGCCCAGAATATCATCTTAAACAGCTTCCTCCACACAAAATACCATGGGGGTATTTTGCAGTCATTGCTATTGTCTTCTCTAATTGAGCATCTTATCTTTCCACGGCTACACCTCTCAGTCTCTGCTTGGAACCTTCTTCCTCTGACTTCTGCTCTCAGGTCCAGTAGCTTTTAGCTACAGCCTTTCTAGGCCTGATCTCTAGTCTAGGGACTGTCCTCTACTCAGAGGCAACTTTTTACAAACTTAAGCTTCAGGGTCTTTCCTTTGCACAGGCATCTTCCATGGCCCTGAGTGGGACCTAGCAATTCTTCCACAAAGTCTTCCTTTTTATTTATGTTGAGAAATAATTTTAAATTTTCTTTCTCAAAGAAAACTACCCCTCCCATATTTTATAAGTATTGGACCCCACAAAACACAGAACTACCCCTAACTTCAGAACTAAGCTGGATTTTTGGTCGAAGTTTTCGTTTAGAACTCACTTCTCTCCAACTGCACCAGCTGGGTTCCATTCACGGAGCCTGTAGGCATGTTCTGGATAGGCTACACTCTTCAAGACTTCTGGTCTCACTGTCTTGCTACATTCAGCTCTGAGTCCTGCGTCTCAGTGCGGGAGAATCAGTGTAAGAAGATGAATTACAATACAGAGTAAAAAGCAAACATGGTCCTGAAAGCAGGTATGTGAACAAAATGCAGACCCCCAACATTGGGTAGAAAACGGTTTATACTCGTCATCTGCTGCCAATTTCCCTGGGACATAGCCTAGAATCAGATGAAAGCTGAGAAAAAGAAAAATCTACTTCTAATGCCAAACACATCTAAATATCTCTGAGTGACAAGCTTTAGCCACAGATCTGGGGTCTTGAAAGTCTGTTTCCACCTGAAGACTTGGCACCATCGGAGACTACAGAGCAAGCTGATGAAGCTGTGCATGTGGGGCTGTCCACCTGCAGAATGGCAGGTGGAGAATTATTCAGGGGAAGGAATTTAATTGGTGACCTTTAAAATAATGACTCATTACCTTAAAACACTTTTATTATGTCAGCATGAGTACTTCAATTGAAATTAATATATTTAAATCAAAAACAGTAGGCCTTATTTAACCTATCTTTAACCAAAGAGTACATTTTAAATAGTTTATTGGGATTCTCTACCTTTCCTTTCTCTTTTCCTTCTTTTCTTTTTCTCTTTTCTGTCATCATGTTCTCCTTCCTCCCTCCCTCCCCCTTCTCTTTCTTTCTTTCTTCCTTTTTTTCTTTCTTTCTTCTTCCTTTCTTCTCACCCTCCCTCCATCAGATCCCTCTTTTGTTACTAGGGCAGTTGCCATTTGCTCATTTGCAAATCAAATGGTATCTGCAGAGTAGATTCTAACTCAAAAAGAGTCAAAGTCCTTTCCCCATTTCCTGGATGCCAGTGACCACAGTGACTTCAGGATTAGCCTTCCCAACCAGGCAAATAAGTCAGGCAGACCAGCATTCATTTATTGACCTGACTCTTATTAGTTGGTGCATGGAGTTGCATGAGTATGGAAATGAGATAATATATGTAAAGCACCTAGTAATGTTCTGGGGCCCTTAATAAAGTTTAGTTCATTGAATTCTTCCTCACAATTAACACTTGGTCCTTCATAATGACCTAGGAAGAGCAAAGTCATAGCATGCATAGGCTCAGCCCAAAGGCAACCATTTTAGATCTTACATTTGGCCTGCAATTTGCCCCAAAACAAAGAATGATTGGGAAGGTTGGCAGTCTTAACCAATTTGCTGAATGTGTTGCATGACCAACAACAATTAGATTCCCACATGAACTGAACCCGGGACAAAAGTGTACAAGCAGGAAGGTACTGCAATATCAAGAAAATAAATATACAGCTGGTCAAAAGTTCTATTTACTAGGACATGCTTGTGATTTTTCAAAGCAAAATTTTGTGACCAGTTTTCAATATATTCTGGACTATGTAACTTTTTATGGCATACACATTTATAAATAAAAGCATGAGAGCCTCTAAATCACTGACTTAGGTTGAAATGATGCCTCTAGGGTTTGGGATTATAAAAAAATAAAAGGAGACCTAGCAGGGATCATAAGGCAATATCCTACAGGAAGCAAATTGATACCTGGGATTACAGTAGCAATTCCTTTCTGGCATTCACGAAGGAACATATTTTAGATAAACAAATAGGCAGAACATTTTGGATCTCTGTAAATAGATCTGAAAAGTCAGGCAAGAGCCTTTCCTTATGTGGGTGCAAATGACATCATTCATAACCTTTTGAGCAACTGGTACATGTGGAAGAGCTCTAATTTGAATTAGAGATATGATATTAAGTTGAACTATTTACTCTATTTCACATTATAGTCCTATTGGCAAAAATGGGAAAGGCAATCTATGATGAAATTTTTCATAACTGATTTTGTTCTTTTAATAATAGAATTTTACCTATAATACTTTCACATTAATGTAGATGCATGTCTTTCTGGCCCTAAAAATAATAAATATTGATTTATGCCCATATCAGTTTTTTATTATAAATACCATTATTGCTGGGTTGTTGTTTTTTTTCCTAATGGATATATACACAGGATGTTAAAGGGCACACAGAAGAGATACTAAATCATAGATATTTTCTGGTTTTTAGTCATATGTTCAACAAGTATCAGTGTACAACATACTGAGGGAAGAGTTTGGGGGTGCTTGGAATGGAAAAGGACACATGATGTTAGTAGTCCTTAAGAAATTCAGAACCAATAGGAGAGAGAAGATACCACATAAATGCCTATGATACAAGAGGAAGCTTAGCGTGCGCCATGAAAAATATACAAACATCAGCGACAGGATTTGAAAAGAAGGCCAAAACTTGTCCAAGACAACACACACACACACACACACACACACACACACAAAACTTCATGGAAAATATATCATTTAACTAGTACTGGAATAATAGGATTTTGAATGGAAATATTTTGCTGTGATGTGTTCCAAGAAATGTTCTTAAATAAACGTGCATTTGTTCCTATCAAATAAAAACTCTAAGAAGCTAAGAAGTAAAATTATATTCTAACAAAAGGAGTGCAATCCTCTGACTTTAGAGCATATACATTTCAAGTTTAAAAAAAAAAAAAAACACTAACTCTTTACTGGCTACAGTATTTGAAGCCCAATGACTGAAGATGGAAGGATGGAGTAGCTTTACTGACATCTTCTGGGAAAACTACATGACGTGTCCAGGGAACACTGTGGCTTCAAATATCACCATATATACTCGATCTCATTTTACTGTGTACTTATTTTAAAAGACATCAAATTAAGAAATATCAATAACAAATTATTACGTTTGTTATATTTTCTCTTTTAGTGCATTTTTCCATTTAGTTAATCAAAAACATATCATTTTGATTTCATTTGCATATACATACATCTGGATGGTGTATAGGATATAAATTGGTTGTGTGGCTTTGATAAAGTACATAAATCACTCTCCCCTTTATTCATGCCATTCCCTTTCATTATTTATAGTTATGCTCACCGAAGAGAACAAATAAATCGTATGACAACACTATACAAACCTCTGCTGGAAATATTATGTGTTCGCATACACTAATCCCTTTCACAGAGTGAAGGCATTGCAAACAGCTCCTTGTGCCCTGAGTTGCCATTGTGCACTTAGGGTCACTGTGGGCATGTGCATAAACAGACGTTAGTACTGGTGAAAAGCAAGCTCTCGGGACCTGGAGAAAAACACAGGGCAGGAGTGTTTGATACATGAGTAACTATAAGCAAGAATTCTCAACTGCTTAAAAATTAGTTGCAGGGTTATTACTAAAGCCATTTTTCCATCCACTAAACACATGGTAACAACTCCTGGGTTTGAAAATTTATCTTGGGTCACTGTTGGTATATTTCACATTCTTGAAGGTAATAATTCAAATATCAATGAATGCAACCTACATCTGACTACCCTTTTTGCATAAGCAGTGTAAAAATATTCAAAACCAACAGAAAAAAAATGCATTTGTATACTCAGTTTGAATAGAATTAGTGAATCAGGACCATGCAAACTAAACTTAGGTGTGAAGGAAACACATCCAGAGAGAAAGGAGCAAGATGAGGAGGAAAGGAAGGGGGAGCTGGGGAGGACCAAGCAAATAGCCTCTTTTTACATTGAGATGGTTTTGAGAATAATAATGTGCTAGTTTCTTTCTTTCCTTTTTTTTTTTAATCCAAGTAGCTATTGAAGATTGTAATGATTTCAGTCTAAAAAGCAATGCTGGAAAGGCTCTTCGGAGATTGCCAACTCCCACTGTGCAGAAACACTGTGTCCCTGCGTGCTGGTGTAATGGAGACAAACAAAAGAAACACTTCAAGAAAAGGGGAGGCAGAAGAGGGAGGGTGAAAAAGCATCGAGAATGTGGTTCCCAGAGAAACAGTAAGAGTTTTAGCAATGACCAAAAGCAAGCATAACCACCCTCAAGTTTGAAACTGATGTAAGTTAAATAAAAGGCTCAACAATTTAAGTAACAGATTACATAATGATATCTCAGTCAAAATAACAGTAACTTATCATCAATCATAGTGATCTAGTCCCATTTGCAGGGATAGGCACTTTCCACCTTAAACCAGCCCAATTTGATTTCATCTTTTCAGACATCCATATGGGCTCCTATCAGGAGCAAATCTATCTATGAAAGGTTATTAGTTATGGAAACGCATTGCTCAATTGCTTCTGCCTGCTAGCATGCATGTCGCCCATTCTCTCCCTTTCTTTTGGCAAAATAAATGCTTTAAAAATCAACATACATAACTACATAATGAAAGCGTCCTAATTAAAATGATACTCCTTAGTTACTTCAATTCCTATAAAGATTTAAACATGGCTTATTACTTCCAGATTCTGACCATTATTTTTAAAAAGGTCAACAACAATTACTGTTTATTTGCTCTCAGATGCTCTTAAAGTAAAAGTTTTGTGAGATGGTGAAAACTAGTATTTTATATACTTTCTAGCAAAACCCCCAATCAACATTTTAGAAAAAGATTTAAATTGCTTTCAATTTTAAGTAATTTTAATTGCAGTGTGTCTGTTTTAACCTATGAAAGGAAAAGGACTAAGTCTGTTTAATGCCATTACTTCTATACCAGAAACTGATGCTTCTCTGATATTCACTATATATCTCTGCATTGTAAACCAACTTATAATTTCTAATGAAGTTATTCAGCTTTGTATAAGGGTTATCTGAGCCTTCTTTGATTGTTTTGGTATGATTACATTTCATAAATGGTGCAGTGCAAAAAAGGCATCTGTTTCTTGAAACCAGCAACTCACACTCTGAAAAACGGATGACGCTGGATCTTTCTGATGGAAGATCCTCACATCTCTGTCCAGAAAGCAAATCATCAAATCTGAAAACTTTGAAGAAAGGCATTTTAGGCAACAAAATGGAGAAAACATTGTAGCCAAAAACACCCTACCACAAATGCTGTCAAAATTATTTTTAAGCTCACAAAATATTCTAAGAACAATGATCTATAGGTTCTTTGTTTTGTTTTTAAGAGAAATAATTTTGATTTTGCCAGTATGCTATCACTAAGTGTCACAAAGGCTATTTCGAAAATGTATCAATGAGTAGAAATGTATTATACAAAAAGATTATACTAATGGACACAAAATTTGATTAAATTAACTCTTTTATATAGTTTACTTACATAATAGCTATTTAAATGCACTTAATAACAGAGTAATTATTAAATACCTGGCAATAAAAAAGGAGAATAACAAGAAAAATATTAAAATTCTGCTCTCACTGAAAATCACTATTTATGATTCTTGGATAAAAAAAGCAAAACCCTTTTTTGTTTAATATGATTCAAGAATTTAAAAAACCTAGCTATTAACAGCAGATAGATCCAGCCAGGTGTGGTGGTTCATGCCTGTAATCTCAGCTTTTTGGGAGGCCAAGACAAGAGGAGTGCTTGAGGCCAACAGTTTGAGAACAGCCTGGGACCACAAAGTGTGACTCTGTTTTTATTTAAGTTAAATATATATATATATTTTTTTTTAAAAAAACAGGGAGATCCACTCATATTCATTACACTCAAAAATTCAATTTTGATGTCTCTTGTCCCTTTTGTTTTAAATTCTTATCATTAGTACTAGCATATCAGATATAATACAATAATAGTTGCATAATAGTTAATACTTATGGAACATTTATACGAGCTTTATATATATCGAAATTTTTAATTCTCACTGCAACCTAAGAGATGGATTTTATTCCCCCAATTATACAGATAAAAGGTTAAATAACTTGTGCAAAAGCAAATGCATTTTGACTGGAAGCCAGAATTAAACCTAAGCAGTCTGACTTGTATATGACACTTCTGGTTCTGAAAAGTCAGTGTTTTCAATGACTTCATATATATTCGTATCAATATATTCAAATTGCATTGAATGTTTACAGTATTTACAAATAAAAGATTTACTAATGAAATTGCAATACATCATGATTATCAGTGATTTTCATCTGCGTCGGTTTATCTTCTGGAATATAACATCTTATAAGGTAGATGAATAAAGAAAGGTAAAAGCACCTCTGACTTCAGGAAAGAGGAGAAAAAGATGGAGTCACCCAGACTCCAAGAAAGAGCAATGGATTTCAGCCACTTTTCCCCTTTTCTTCTTATTCACCAATATTAACAGGG
Organism: Tarsius wallacei; assembly: GCA_963574415.1. Taxonomy (NCBI): domain Eukaryota; kingdom Metazoa; phylum Chordata; class Mammalia; order Primates; family Tarsiidae; genus Tarsius; species Tarsius wallacei. The sequence goes on from CAUYQG010098306.1 coordinate 29,060, forward strand.
TTGGAAGAAGTTATAGTCTGCGTTATTCTTGTTGCATACTTTTTATTTGGAAAAAGGAAGTAAAAGGAAGAAGTGTGTCGATGAAAATTTTTTTAAAGAAAGTAAAAGAAAAAGAAGTGTTTGTCAATTAAGTGTCAATTATGGGGCATGAGCTTTTATCTTACTCTGTCCTTGCAAGAGTCAGACTTTTTTTTTCCCTAGAATAGCAGTTTTTTAAGAAGATACTTTAATAATGAATGCTATCTCATTTCTTTCATTATGATGCTTAACAAGACAGTCTGGGGAGGTGGGTGTTCATCTCCAGCTCAGCAGTGAGTTGTGGGCTAAACAATTAGAAGTTCAGTCTCAAGAAACAACTCTGCTTAATGACAAGGAACTCCAGATGATGGTGGCCCAGGGTGGTCTCCCCTTCACCTGCAAAAAAATCTGCCTACAGCCTTTCACACCTGGAACTGAGTTTCTGTTTACATCCAGATTAGAGGCAGTGGAGGAATAAGTAAAGCAACCAGGACAGCAACACACAAAGTTGAAAAGGCACAGGCTGTGTCCACTAGAAGCTCACAACCTAGGGAATAAGTAAGTGGTAGAGACTGAGAAAGTTTACTATAAGAAGCTCTAAGGTATTGTCCAAGTTATTGGGGAGGACAATGCCACACAGTTCAAGAAGGGGCAGGGCTGAGGCAGTGTAATCAAGAAGACTTCACAGAAGAGATGGCTTGTTTCTGGGTCTTGTAGAAGGTTTTGTCATCAAGCCAACCCAAGAGAACAGGGAGAGGGATATGCAGAGATGAAAAACATTTCTTGCCAGAAGAAAAATAAAACAATCCAATCAATTTCACTTGTGCAGAAATCAGCCCTTAGAAACTACTTACAAACTCCAGCAGAGCAGAAGGTTTCTCATCCATTCCCAGCAAGTTTGTAATCCCACATGGGGCTCTCCTCATTCATTTACCGAGAGTATGAATATGGGGCAGCAGTGGTGAAATCACCCAGCTACGATTTTAACCCCTCAGCCTTCCTCCATTTACTCACAGCACCTTCCTCCTATTTTGCTGCTCCTCTGTTTGGAGTTCTGTTAAGCAGGGTGCTTGTGGCTTTAAAAATGCAAAATGGTTGCCAAAAGGAACAGTTTTGCCATGTAGCAAATGTTCATACTCTGTAATGCTAATTTATGTCCTTTCCTATAGTTATACAGGTTGCTATGTGCAATGAATTAAACATTAATGAAAATTATTTGATGATGCTATTAGGAAATGCATTGAGGAAATAGATGTTTGAGTACAGGTGTTGCCACTCTAAGGAGATGAGGTTTTTTTTCCCCAAAATTTGAAAAGCCACAGGAATAAAAAGCATTTGGAAAATGCAACTACTGAAAAACTTAGCATGAGTAATTTTCTGCTTCTTCATCTGGGTACTGAATACATGGACGTGTATGATTAAAAAAAATTTACCAGCTCTCATCTTATGATAGGTATAGTTGTATTCACGTACAGTGTATATTAATTTAAGGTTTAAGAAACTTTAGTATTAGTAAGGAAATGTTTACTACATTTGTAACGCAGAAATACAATCATAGTTTTCAGTTCCAAATCTAAAATAATTAGGAGAAAACCTTATCCACATAGGAATGGATTGTTTCATCTCTTGAAGAAACTGAATTAAACGTAGTAGATATTCTGGCCATATGATATTCAGGAGAGATGTGCTCCAAGTATATACTTATGAGTGAAGTATAAAATATTATTTTTTAAAAATGTTATTTTAGCTACATTGCCGTTTTTGTTTTGTACCTCTGTGTTTCTTTCTGTATAAGAGAAGTAAGCAGCCCTGGAGGCTGGCGTGAGTTTATGTGGCATTTAACAATAGAGAAGGAGGCTTCATCCACCAAAAGTGGCAATCAGCTGACTGACTTCATGGAATACTATAGGTGGGAAAATTACCTTGATGCTTTCTACTTGTGCTGATTTTTCCTTCTGCTGACACTTCTGATGCTCTGAAAGTTGCTTTGCTCACATCCTCTGCTACTGGTGTCAAAGCACACTCTCAATCTTTACATGCCAAGAGAGTAGGAAAACCTTATTTCAATGCCCAAAAGACTTAGCTCCTGTCAAAGATATTCATTTAACACTCACAGTTGGTCTACGGCAACTTGAAGATGTTGTCTTAACGTGTAGAGCTGGTAGGGGGTGGGGTAGAAAGGAAAAGGCCTGGTTTTCTAAGGAAGACTTGTGCTTTCCATATCCCAAAGGCACGTAATAAATGAAGGGACCGATTTCACCTGGTATTTAGAAGCTCTAAGCTTCTTCAGGAAGAGATGGAGGGTAGCCAGAATATTAAGATCACTATAACTGGCAAAGAAAGACTTTTCGAAACAATAAAAAGTTTATTATTTATAAAGCTTTCTTTTATAAAAATAATTGCCACCTAATCTTATTCCTTATGTAGTCTTGGCTAGTCACGGTTAATAAATTTCATGATGAGAAAAATTGTTGTCACAATTAATTGCAAGCTTACAACTTTCTTAATGTGTCAAGCACTCCAAATAGCATACTAAAACGTGGTCATTCCTGAACATGTGTGGCGCTTTACCCTAATCTATATGAAATAGGCACATAAAACTCCAAGTTATTTATAAAAAGGTAATCACATCTTTTAGTAAAGAGTTGCTATCTGGCTAAATCACAGACAGATGACACAGAATCCTATTTACTCTGACCATATCCACATTTGTATTACATGTTCAATTTTAGCCATTTATTCATCTTTCACCCTTACCCTCACCCCATTATTCTTTATGATGGTCTTGTTTGTACCAGCCCGAAACCTAACCCAGAACACAGTGAAGTACACAAACTTCGTTCATTGAGTCCTTTTTTTCTTTCCTTAGGCTATTTTTAAAAACTGCATATTTTACACAATAAATCCTAATTCAGCCAATACCAGTTCATTCAAATAGCATCTGAATTTTAAAATTGGCTTCTTTTCAGACAATTAGTCGGGGTGCCAATTTCCCAGTCAAATAAAATCATTTTCCCATTAACATTTTTGGTTATATAATCTGCTATACAAATATAATACTATTAAAACTCAATGTGCAAATTAAGTCCCTAGAATATCTCAGTTGCTAATTTGGTCAGATAACTCCAAGCATACATTTTGCTGTCATTTAAATTGGAGATTTTTCTGCTGGCTGATTGCTTTCCAAGGGTGAGAATGTGGCTGAAGAGCCCAGTGCACGTCTCAGATTTTCCACACTTCATACACATGGAAGCTGTCTTTGGGCTGGGACTCTCTCCTCTGTCTGTAGAGCATATTGTACTTGCAGCCCTGCCTTTCCTCCTTGTAGGCTGCCAGACACATTTGCCCAAAAAGAGTCACTCAGTCTTTGATTTTTTACATGTAAGTTTGGCCTGTCTGATGTTGTTTGCACAGCCATGCCACATTGTTCGAAGTTGTGATTCAATGTGTCCTTGGAGTCTTTCTTTTGCCAGCCCTGCCTACTCCTACTCACAATGCCCCCATTTCAGCTCACTTTTGAGCAGCTGACTCAGGGCCTTAAAGGGAACCATCCCCCAAGTTTGCCCAGATCCCATGCTTGCTGCTGTGCTGATCTTCCCTTCAGTTACAGGCCCGGCTGGGGGCACACTTTTAGTAATCCTGCTTTCCCATTTTTGTCACATATGTCTTGCAGGTGATGCGGGAAGCTGCCGGCGACATCTGTGACAGATCCAGACCTCCCAACCATATGGAAGGTTGGACAGTACCAAACATTTGATTGGATCCAGAGTTTGGTGCCACATTTGACTGCCAACCTCCTAAAAGACACACGGACCATCTTGAGTAGGTTTCCATTTCTTTGTTTCCCAGAGCTACAATTCAGAGTTGTTTGATTTCCCACAAGATCAGTAATACACTCGCACTGTCATCTACAGGTTAAGGATGAGGGCTATGGTAACAGACAAATTGGGATATAAATCCTGATTGTACCACTCTGGGGCACTACTCTTAGGCAAATTACTTAGCTTGTCTTTGTATCCTTATTTGTAAAATTATGATAATAATTGTTTCTACTTCATGGAGTTAAGGTAAGATAAAATTGTGAGAGATGGTCCATGTAAATGCCTTAATATATACAAAAATATTCACAAGTGCTCAATAAATATTGGCTATTGGAATACATATGGTAAAACTGGGTTATTTAGGGATTAATATTCCATACATGGCTTACAATCGGTATAGGCTGTATTTACTTAATCATCTGTAAATTTATTGCTTGATTTTATTGTAACTTTCACTGAACTTGTCTTGGAGAATGAAAGAATGCATGTCTCCAACACTTGCTTCAGTCTCTGGACCAAGTAAAATATTTCATCCATTTTATACTTCCTTCCCAATCAGTATTTAACACTAATGCTTTTTCCACCCTATGAAGGAAGGCAAGAATCCACTCTTGAATGCCTCAATTCAGCAAGAGCTCTTGAAGTCACCTAGACTTCTGCCTAATGGAGGTCTTTCCCTCATGCGTCCATCCTTCTGTTACACGGTTTTGAAAACCGCAGTCTGGGATTGGTTATCTAAACCCTCAGACATCTTCGTGTGTCTGACCTCTGGGTACAGCTAATTAAGCCATTAACTCTAGCTCTGTTTTCCAGACTGGCTTGTCACTGCGATATCATCTAACCTCATGATATCCTCAAATAGGAGAAAAGAAAAGGATCTTAACAGGTATCATGTCTTCCATAATGTGTTTGCAGCCCTGACTTTCCTCCTCGAATCCTTTTTTTGCCTGTTTAAAAGACTGCTGTAAGACTTCCACTAGAGGAGACCTTACCTGCATGGTGGAAAGTCCTTTCCAGCATTAATAAATCACTGCCTTTTATACAATCAAAGTCTGTCTACTTGGCGGTCTATTATATTATGAAGTTTACTATGAATAGACTACATTTTTGCATGACTGATCTTCAAAATTTTGAAAACAACTATAATACTATCCTTAAATTTTACCTTTCCCTACTTAAGCATGTTCAATACTATCATTCTTCACGATTCCTAGCCCTCTCCCCGTAGGAGTGACCCTCTTTAATTAGCTCTTAATTAATTATAGTTCATATATGAGCTGTAATTTCTTTTGCAAAAAGAACTTTTTCTTTGAAAAAGCACAGCAAAGCAACAGAGGAATTGAGTAATTACTTTTTGTTCAAAATACATTTTACCAAAGGCAGTGGGCCTATTCCTCTTCTTGCCCTAAATTTTGCTCTCCAGGGCCCACTTTTTTCTTACAGTTTTCTATGAAGATTATGATTCATAGTACTTAACATTGCTGTCACAAATGTGTTATTCATTTGAACTCATTCTTGGTTATAAACTCCTTATTCCACATCTTGCACTGTTATTAATATATTTCCTGGGTGTGGCTAACACGTGGTGTTGCACACTGATAGAATCCATGTCTCTTTCCTGTCTCACTATAGCTGTTTAAAATTATAAGTCAAAATTCCTTTTTTTAAACCTCCATCATTTTTTAGCAGTATTCATCTTTAGAGACCCTGAACATGGCATTACAGCCATATTTCTCTGAAATCTTTGAAATCTACTGACTGAAATTGTATGGTGAGCATATTTGGCTATGCATTTATGTAACTATTTAAAATTCTAATATAAAAATATCATTTTCTCTCAAGGTTGACATCTCTTCTACTTTATGTATGCGTTTTTGTACAAAACAGTATAATTTATCACAATGCTTCCTCACCTTTATGAGAAATTATGAGAGTGAAAACACATCAAATGTATTTTAGATTACTGGTATATAACAAATAGGGCGGTTCTTCTTCACTGACTCTGCCTTTAGATCAGTCTTATTTGTGATAATAGGAAACTTTAAGGCACACCCTCCTTTTGACCAGGCTGTCAAATTAAATGCCTATAACTGCTTCACTTCTGTTTCTCTCTCAAATAATTTCTACTTACTTCCACATTAGACCTGTGGATTCACACACACATACACAAACATACTTTCTTGCTGTGAAATGATACTAATTAGATTTTGTGTAAACAAGTTTCTGTGATCTACTTAATCATAGGTATAATCCAGTCAGTGTCAGTGACACCAATAGTTTTATTGCTATATCTTTAGCATTTTGGATGTATAAAATAAGACTGACTATTGCATATATGTGTTGTGCATAAGCACATATGTGATTTATGTAAGTATACATGTTGTCGTATGTATACACATATTTGTGTAAATACTGGGATAATTCTGTTTCCTGGTCCTTTACCATGTTGCTTCTTCCTTAGAATTACTGGGTACTTATTGACACAGTCTCATAATTTTTAATAGGTAATCATATAACTAGTTCATAATTGCTTCTGTGACTTCATAATTCTTTATTTGTTGTATTTATTAAACTAACATTTGGGTCTTTAAAATTCTGTTTGGAATTATTTATTTTTTTCTTTTTTTAATGTTACTTTAAATTTTTCTTGAGTCCATTGCAAACTACACTCTTCTTGATGCCTGTGAAGAACTCTATTCCCACTCAGGTGGCAAATCTTCTGAAATTGTCAGCCATGATCACAAAAATAATAAGTATAAGTTTTTCTTTCTTATATGCTAGTATATTATCTTTACCTATCTAAATTCATGGCCTTATACTGGAAGAAGAGATGAAATACTGCCTGTCCTCAAGTTTCCTTCCCAAGAAGACATATTCCATGATCCTTCTACAGATTTGTTCAATTATTTAACAAATCCTCATTGTGTGCCTTCTATGTGACAGCTGTTCTCCTACTTAGACAAGCAGGTGAATCTGTCATAATGGGCAGGAATAAGTCACCTGTTCAACCAACTGTATTTTTGCATTGTGGATAATTCATGGTTGTTTGTGGGGGCAAGACTTTAGGTCTGAAGTGAAATCCTACTTGGGATGGTCAAATTCCTTCAATTCCTACAACTGATTTCTGATTCAATACAGCCTACAGAATTTTATCAGGATTATGTTTGGACTATTGTTATACATGATCAGGAAGATTGGTCAAAGTCTTCATCCATGCTTAGAAAGACTGAGTTGGCTCTTTAAAGGATGTGATGGGTCCTCGTCCTTATAAGTTTGTATACTTTCATGTAGGGATCTTTAGACTTAAGAAAACAATGTCTACTGGAATATTGCCACATTTTGCCTGCTTCCTGGGCATTCTTCATGTCTGTAACTTTTTATAGTCTTATTATTTAAAAAATCATATATCAGCCGGGCTCGGTGGCTCAGCCTGTAATCCCGCGCCTACCCACCTGGGCAACTTGGCGAGACCTCATCTCTACAATAAATCAAAAAATTAGCCGGGCGTGGTAGCACACGCCTGTAGTTCCAGCTACTTGGAAGGCTGAGGCGGAGGATCGCCGGAGCCCAGCAGGTCGAGGCTGCGGTGGCCGGGAGCGGCCACTGCACTCCAGTCTGGGCGACGGAGTGAGACTCCAACTAAAAATTAAAATAAATAAATAAATAAAATCATATATCCCCTTACTATGTCTGTTGGCATCTTATAACAATTACACAAATACTCTCAGAAAGCAGCATACCTCTTAGCCAAATCAATCAACATTTCATTAACAAAACTCTACTCCCAGGCAATGTGCACCTAAATTTATCTGCTCTAGGACAACTATATCATTTAGAGCAGTTTCTATTTTTCCTCTGTTATAGGTTTCTATACACCCAAGGGACAATGACAAAAATCACAGCAATTAAATTTACATGATAGGTGGCTACCTGGAAAACTACCAAGTAGTTACTAGCAGTGGCATTCAAGCTAGGGTCCCAAGATCTTAGATGTCAGCCATGTCCTTGTGGGTATTTTTTAAAATTCTTAATTCTCAAAGACATATCCACTGTGTCAAGAAGAAACCATTAGGAAGTACTCTTGGATCATTAAAAAACAAGCAAGAGTGAAAGGTGATTTCTAAGAACAAATAACAATGACCTGCACAGGACATAAATCAATGATTATTTGCATGTATTAAATTTAGCATAATCAACATTACAAAGTTATTGTGTTTGTACCATTGTAAAATGTTCTGTAAGACTTCTTTGTCTCCATTGTGTATGCAACCCTCCTCCCTCCATGATCTACTCCAACTTGGGCGTAACACTCTATAATAATTTGTATTCTTATGCATATAGAATCCAAATCTTTAAACTGGCATTCCTGGCCGATACCATCACTGTTTTCCAATGTGCTTCAAGCCCACTCTCCACTGCTGACGTCTTGTACTCTTTCTTCAGGAACTAGCCAAAGCATTACTTCTTCCATGATGATATATCTATTCCCTGCTAATATCCGTTCCTTTCTATCACTCCTGAACATGTTAATATATATTTTCTTTCTTTCATAAGTAAATTTTTTATAAAGTAGAATACTGAATAAATTCAGAGAATTGCACAGATCGTAAGAATATATCTTGGTTAACTATTTCTATGTATCCACTACATAGAGCAAGAAATAAAAATTGCCAGGAGTCTTGATGTTGTCCTATGCTATTGCCTCACCCCTACTCTCTGCAAGAACTATTATTCTGACTTCCATCACCACAGACAATTCTTCTATTTGTAAACTTCCTATAAATGGAATTCTTGTTCTTTTTGTGTCTAACTTGTTTTGTTCAATATCATGTTTGTGAGGTTCATTCATATTTTTGCATGGAGTAGTAGTTTGCTAATTTTCATTGTTGTACTGTATTGTTGTGTTTGAATACATCAGAATGTATTTATCTATTCTACAGATAAACATTTGAGTTGTTTCCAGTCAACAGCTAATACAAAGAACGTCTTTTATAAATGTTCTTTTCCATGTTCTTGGTACACATATCTATGCATCATGGAACTGTGTACATTTAGGAGTAGAGCTGTTAGGTATAGCAGTTGAGTATACTAAACCTCAATCCACAGTTCCATATTCCCACTATTTTTAGCTTTATAAATGCCTTTGGTTAAAAAAGTGCTTTCCTGTTCTTAGATTGCGAAAATTTCAGGTTTTACATGTATGATTTTATCCTTTTACTTGTTTTATGTTTAACATTTTTCTTGCTTTTTTAACAATTTAGTTAATCAAGGCTTTATTTTTTAAATTGTTTTATCTATTTTCCTTTTTAATTTTTTTATTTTAGAGTTGTGAGGTACAAGTGAAGATTTACTATATAAGTAAGTTGCATGCAGGTGAAGTTTGAGCTTATCAAGTCTTTCTTGTTTTTTTTTTTAAGTTTTAAAACAGAGTTTATTCGTGAGAAGAAGAGAAGGAAAAAGGAAGATTCGTGGCAGAAAGACCTGTCATGGGTAAGTTTCTTAAAAAGAAAAATCACCTCTTGTTAACTAACTTAGGCATTTAAACCTACCAAATTTCTCTTTGTGTTGCTTAAGTTACAGCATACAAATTTTGATATGCTGTACTTCCTATTTAGTTCAAAATATTTTCTAATTTCCCTTGAGATTTTTTTGGACCCATTGTTTATTTATAAGTGTTTAATTTATAAATGTTTATAAAATGCTCAACTTTTCCTAGTGTTGTTTTTCATTGAAATATATTATGGGCAGAGACCATACTCTGTGCAATTTCAATGAGGTTTTTTCCTGTGGTCTAGAATATGGTATAAAATATGTATTCTACTGTTGTTGGCTGTGGTTTTTTCCTGTGGTCTAGAATATGGTATAAAATATGTATTCTACTGTCCTGTAACTATCAATTAGGTCAAATGATTAATATCTTTTTAAAATTGTCTATATACTCATTAATTTTCTTAGTATTTGTGCTATAAATCAATCATGAATTTGTGTGTATCTCCTTACAATTATATTGGCTTTTGCTTCATGTATTTTGAAGCAAAAATGGGCACAGACACACAATATTGTTATGATGTCTCCTTGGTGAGTCTGTATTTTACGAAATATTTCTCTTTATCTCTGATGATTTTCTTTGTCTATTTTTCTATTTTTTGTGATTATAACAGAGCACTTCTGCTTTTTTAATGTTTTCCAATTTATGAACGGGTCTTAAGTTTTTATCTACTCTGAAATATTCCTGCCTTTTAATTGGGTTGTTTAGCTATTTACATTTAATATGAAAATAAATATTTTCTTTGCTATGTGTCCCATCTGTTTTTATTCCTTCATTCCTTTCTTTCTTTTATTTGACAATTTTTTTATAATTTCATTTTATCTACACTATTGGCTAGTTGCTATACCTCTTTTTCAAAGTGGTTGTTCTAAGGTTGAAAATATGCTTTCTTCAGAGTGTTTCTTTCAATAATATACAAATTCTTAAATAATCATTTTGTCTATTCTTTGTGCTTTATTTTGGATACTTTATATTGTTATGCCATTAAGTTCACTGAACTTTTTTTTTCTCCTGTGTCTAATACGCTAATCTCATCCCTTTAAAGTTGTGGTTCAGATTGTGTATTTTTCATTTCTAATCATTCTGTTTGATCTTTTCAGTATTGCCCATCCCTCACTTCTCATGTCTAGCAGCTTGATGTCATACCTCATGAGCTATATATTGTTGAGTGCTAGATTTTGCTTTATTCTCTTTAAATTTTGGACTTTGTTTTAGAAAGCAGTTAAGTTACTTGTGACTCAATCTGATCATTTTAAAGCTTCATTTATTTAGTGGCTCTCAGTTCCTCATGATTTCAATACCATGATTTCAATAATGTCACTTTATGCTGACTGTTGGGAACTTAAACAATTCACAGCTTTATACGAAGTCTAAACATTTTTTTGGCTTTAAGTTCCCCAGTAAATTTTTTACCTTGGAATTTGTTTTTATTCAAGCTTGTGCATTTTTTCTTTGCATGCACAGATTTCTACTGGACCATCTTGATTTCTAAACTATTTCTCTTACATAGTTCTTAACTCTTATACTTCGCTCTGTAAATTCTAGCAACTTCATCCTTCCATTCTCTGGTCACTGTTCCTTCACTCAGAGAAATTACTACTTGTTTTGTTTACCCTTCTCTGCTATGGATCAAAATTACCTTCATGCAGAAAGCTAGAGTAATTGTAGACCTTAGATAATTTGTTTTCATTCTCTCAGTAGTCAAAATTCTGTACCTATTTCCCAATATCTAAAAATAATTGTTTTATATATCTTATCTAGTTTTCCCATGAAAACTCTGCCATCAGTTTTGATAATTTTTGCTGATCTATCTTCCAGTTCATTAGTCTCTCACTTAGCTGTGTCTATATGCTATTAAGACATTTTGAGTTATTAACTTCACTAATTTTACTTTATAATTCTAGAATATTGGTGTGATTTTTATTTACTAATTTTGTTTTGTGTGAAGTACATCAGATTTTTATTTCTCTTAAAACTGTTATTCAAAGATATCTTAAGGCTCGGTGTCTGAATTAGCATGCATGGTAACTTTTAAAAATTGGGTTCTAAATATAAAATATGAAGATTTAAAGGCTCTGGATGAAGTTATAATATTTTCTCCAAGTATGCAATTGGAGTAGGACAGATTATCTTTTGCTTACTAGGAGTTAAGATGATCTGAGACTAGGCTTCAGAATTTGTGAGGGCTATTGTATTTTTAATTGGCCCTTACTTGTAAGAAACAACCCTTCTGTGTTCTCAGTTTGAAACCTGAGGGGAGGGGTAGCTCCTTCTTTGCAAGATTTAACCTTCAATTTTTGTCTCCCTAGCATTGTAAACATGCAACAACAGAAAATAAACAAAAAACAAAAACTCTGCTTACTTGCCTTGACTTCAAGGACTCCATTCTTACTAAATTTAGGAATCTGCAAATCTGTCAACGAGAAGTGTTACCCAATGTCAATTTCACCACAATATATTTTTCTTTTTCTTAAGACATTAGCCCTTCAAACTCTGCCTCTTTTGGTTTCTCTGCAATGCCTTCATATGGCTACTTTTTGCATTTCATCCAGCTTGTATATTGTTCTCCATGCAAAGCTTGTTCTGATAGCAGGATTCTTTATCATAGCTCAAGAAAAAAAATTCAGTATATTTTTTATTGCCTTTGGGGCTACAATATCACTATTTTTTATATATAGTCTTATAGTCAAGGACTCTGACCCATTGTCTTTGGTTGTTCAGGGACTGAGAAAGTAAGCTGTCAATAATTATTAATGCTTTCATTATACCTTTTATCCACATCTCAGACCCTCCCAGATGCCCACAAAAAAGTCCTGTCCTGCATAATTCTCTTCTGAACTTCTGCATACATCTGTACATGCTACTTTCCTGATTGCTAATATCAACCTTCTGTTCTATCCCTTGATAGGCCCCTGATCTACTTAAAATCCTGTTTTAAAATACTTGCAGAATTTTCTATGTCCTGACCCTAACCAAGTGTGCTCAGAGCATAATCTATCATATCCCAGTAATCATATTCTCTATGTTCTGTGCCACAGTGAATGCTTTAAGTGAAGTCAATACTGTATTCTCTCTTCCTCAGACAGACCTTGAGCCCCTTGATGGTAGAAGCTGTCCCTTAACATATATTCCCTTACTGACATGAGTTCAGCACCAAACCAACAGCAGAGGTTTGATACATGTGTACTTGGTCATCTGCAAACCTCAAAAAGAAAATTAAATTATTTTTTAGTTGAATGGGCATAACAGGCTTCTCATTTGGCTCTGATTTCCAAACCATTATAATTAGAGAACTTGGATATTAAATTAAAGCAATGCCTTCCAGCCCATGACACAAACTTGAATACTTCCTGTGCCACTGAGGAATTCATTAGCAGAGTATTACAAACTATTTTGAAAAGATATATTTCACATCATTCAAGATTAAAATTCAAAGTATTAGGTCATAAACAAAAAGTTAATATTCTTCTAAGGATGCAAAAAATTCATTTGCATTTATTAATGTAAATTCTTTATTTTTATCACCTTGGGTTTGTTCTAGAAAACATTCAAAATCTAGGCTATCGCTCTCAACATGTTCATCAATAAGGAAATAACCTTCTCTTTTAAGACTATACAATAGCATAGTAAAAAATTTTGCCAATAATATAAGCAAAATAGAGACTTTTTTCATAACTTAATATTTTATAACTACTTGCATTTACTTTTCTATCCCTGGGATCTGTTCTCCAGTCAGAAAACATCTAACTTTTAATAGAGCTTGATGGTAATCTCTGAGGTAAAGTGAGATCCTGAAATGTAAGTCTTTATGCTTGAGGATTTTTAGACATTGAAATTCACAGCAAATAAGCCTTTAATCAGCAACTACACTTAACAAACATATAAGTGGACACACGGAGAGTAAAATGTCGGCATCACTCTTTCCTCATATGCAAATTCTGGTTGAAGCAATTCCTACTACTTCACTTAACAATCAGAATGTTGGAATGCTCTGGATCGACTCCAAGTCTACCTTTGTATATCAGAATAATGAAATATGGTATTTTAAAAAGATGTATCAGTCTTTAAAGATCAGCAAACATGCCCTTTCCAAGTGTCACTTTTATCTAATTCAACATTAATTTCCTGTGATAAACTTAAAAATAACAAAAAAAGATTTTTTAAAAAACCTGCAAAAAAGTGCTCAATCCAACTAGTAGACAAAAAGGGGGGAGAGAGAGAGAGAAAGAGAAAGAAAAATCAAAAAAAAAAAAAAAAAAGTAAACACGGCACAGTAGGAGAATAAAGCTTCTGGGGGAAAAAAGCAAAGCTGTGTGACAGATGGAAAGGTCTCAATGGATGAATGGTGCTACTACAAATAAGTAGCAGGCAGCCAGAGGGAATCAAATAATGATTATGGAAGAAAAATGAGGGTTAAAAAAGATGAAAAGACTGTTTTGACTCAAGCTAAAGATTCTATGTTAATAAAATTTCTTATTTTTAAAATATATTTAATTGCACATCCACAAAAGATAGAAAATAATTCATGTCAAATAGAGTGGACAGCTGACAAGTGAACCAGTATGGACAATGTAAAAAGCTCAACATGTCCTTGGAGAGGAAGGAATGCATTCCACAATTTGTACTGGCATGCCCCCAAACCTGAACAGATTACTTTCTGACGATCAATATCTGTAACCACCAGAGGCCTGTTAGAGAGTTTTTAAAAAATCAGCTTCAAAGAGACTTGGTCCCCAGCTTACATTTTATTTTTGCCAGTGGGTGCTGAGGTAAGAGTTTTGGACAAGGCTCATTTTTCTTCTCTTTATAGGACTGTGTACTGAATATGAAGCACCCTAGCATGTTCTTGGGCTCTAGTCGGCTGGATTCTGGCCCTGTTTATAGATGCTGTGAAAGAGGACCAGCCTCTCTTACCAACTAAAAATCATCTGGTGCACATTCAACTCAATGGTCAATGCTGGCCACTCTTTAGCTAAGTTTCTAGTGGGTGTTGATTCATCAAGCTGATTTTAGGCTTATGTCAAGTATAAATGGAGTATTTTCTTTTGAATTAAATTATCATACAGTTACTTTACTTGAAAACCTAGACTACTCCCTCTTTTCTCATCTTTGTAATATGCTGAAATATTCATTAATCAAAGCAACAATTTTTCTAATACCTTTCTACTCATAATGAAATAATTAATTTTTTAAAGTCAGTGTCTTACTGTATTGCCCAGACTTGAGTTCAGTGGCATGGTCATGACAATCACAGCTCACGGCAGCCTCAATCTCCTGGACTCAGGCAATATCCTTCTGCCTCATCCTCCAGAGATGCTGGGACTACAGGCTCATGCCACCACGCCAAACTAATTATTTTATTTTATTTTATTTCTCTTGTAGAAATGAGGTTTTGCTATGTTGCCAACTAGTCTTGGACTCTTGGGCTCAAGCAATGCTCCCACCTCGGCCTCCCAAAGCACTGGGATTGCAGGCATGAGACACATTACCTGGCCTAAAAAATCTATTTCTAACAGTGCAGGAAATTAAAAGCAAGCAACAAAGTACACAATTGCCCTATGTTTTACCAACTATAGAATACTCACTAAAATCTACAACAGTTGTTTCCAAAAGATTTTCTGCAGCAGTCTAGTTTGAGACACAATCCTATTAAATTTTACATGATAAGCTGTATTTGGACATTATGTACATTCTACAAGCATCTCAGCGACTGGAAAAACACACTGTCAAGTGATTAACTCTGTGATGTCTCATAGCAAGTGGGCCTACTTAGGTTTGTCTAACCAAGAATTTCTCAAATCCACTTGAATCAGCAGCTATTTAAAATCCTGCAAAACTTTAGGAGATTTATAGAGCAAAAGAGAGAAAGAGAGAGAAGGGGGGATAAAGAAAGAGAGAGAGAGTTGTTTTCCAAAATTCTGCCTTGAGTTTTACTCAATTTCATATGATCATTTCCCTTTGGCTAAAGTAGTTTTTCTAAGTATTGAAGATGAGAAGTGCTCTTGAGAAGGCAGAGAATGGTATTTCTTCTACATCTCATTGAATATCTAGAATCTGCTTATCTGAAAAAGGCTCACAAAGTAGAGTGTAATCGAGGGGGAAGAGAAAGCCTACCTATTGTCAGGATGCATCTATCCCATTCCACTCAATGCTTCTCCACCTCCAAGTAACAGTGTTATTAAAAGCAAACTCAAGGATGATGGATGAAAAGAACAACTGTAGCCTTTAATCACAAGCCTTTAGCATTTCAACAGTGTTGGTGTAGAGAGTAATGAAATTATTAGAGACTTAAATAGGTGAATTATTAGAGGTGCTGAAATGAGTTGCTGGAGAAATTTCAAAACGGGAAGCTGATTAATGCACAAAATGCAAGTGTATTCGTAATCAATAAACAAAAGTGTATAGGTATAATATCTAGATTTTTATATTTAAAGTGGTTAAATAATCAATTTGAGAGGCTCCATGTTTGATACATAAAATGGTAACATTTTATTCATTTCAAATTATTGCATGCTTTATATCACTTTTCCTGTAAGATAGTCCGTAAAAGTTCAGACAAATAAAGTAAATGCCTAGAACGTTGAACATGACATTTTATACTTGGACAATATCAATGCAAATTATCATAATAAAGGTTCTGAGAAGACTTGCAACACATCAGAGTTTTAAGTTTTGCATACTTGAGTTTTTCTTCAGCCTAATTGCCTAGAGAGGTATATTTATATAGTATGCCAATTAATGTCATAGGTGTTACTTTGAGAAATAGTTTCCACAGTTTTTTAAACAAATTATGTTCATAAAGCTATGAAAATGTGGAAGAGTTTACAACGTCTGGGAGAGTGACAGGTATTAAAGCAATATTTCTCAAAGTGTGATCCATGAAGTCCTAGGTTTCCTCAAGATACTTTCAGAGAATCCATGAGGTCAAAGACCGTTTAATAATACTAAAATGTCATTTTCCTTTGCACTTTCGTTGTCTCACAGATGTACAGAGAAATGTTCAAGAGCTTACATTGCATGTAATAACATTATAACTTTGACAGATACTAAAAAGAATAGTTGGATATTTTATATTTCTTAAGTGCTTAGTTTTGATTTCAAATACAAATAAATATTGCTAGATATCACCTAAACAAGCGTTTTTGAGTGATCAGTCTATTTTAAGAATTAAAGGGGACCCTAAAACCAAAAAGTTTGAGATCTACTGTTTTTTATTTTATATTATTACAGAGATGTGAGGTACAAGTAAGGATTAACTACACAAAAATGTTGCATGCAGGTGAAATTTGGGCCTCCAACTAGCCCTCACTCCCCCGATAAAGGATCAGGTACCTATTGTGTTGTTAGGTGCCCCCCTCCCTTGATCCCTCACCTGACAGCCCAGCCACTGCCAATCCCTCCCTTGTACTAATGAGATCAATGTTCAGGTCCCACTTATGATTGAGAACATACGGAATTCAGTTCTTTTTTTCTGTAATAGATCACTAAGTATGATGGTCTCCTACTTTATACAAATTGCTGTGAAGTCCATGATTTCGTTCTTCTTTATGGCTATGTAATACTCTATCACGTTTGTGTACCATATTTTCTTTATCCAATCCACTTTTAGTGGGCAACAAGGTTGTTTCCATGTTTTGCTATTGTGAATAGTACTACTATAAACATGTGTGTGCAAGTGTCTTTTTTGTAGAAAGATTTCTGTTCCTCCAAGTATATTCCCGGGAGAAGGCTGGCTGGATTGTATGGAAGGTCATCAATTTTTAGTTCTTTTAGGAATTGCCACCCTGCTTTCCATAGAGGTTGAACCAGTTTGCACTCCCACCAAGTATAGAAGCATTCCTTTTTCTCTACACCTGCACCAGCAACTGTTGTTTTTTTATTTATTAATTATGGCCATCCTTACTGGAGTTAGGCGGTATTTCATTATAGTTTTGATTTACATTTCTCTGATGATTAGTGAGGCTGAGCATTTTTTCATGTATCTGTTGGCTGCTCATATGTCTTCTTTTGAAAAGTGTCTATTCATGTCTTTGCCCACTTTTTAATAGGGTTTTTTCCCCCCTTTCAGCTTGTTTGAATACCTTGTAGATTCTGGATGCTAAGTCTTTGTCAGATATATAATTAGCAAATTTTTTCCCATTTTGTGGGTTGTCTATCCACTCTCTTGATGGTTTCTTTTGCTATTCAAAAGCTTTTCAGTTTTTTTTGTTTTGTTTTGCTTTGTTTTGTTTGAGCCAGAATCTCACTCTGTCACAGAGGCTGGAGTGCAATGGCACACTCATGGCCACCACAGCTTGACCTCCTGGGTTCAGGTGATCCTTCCACCTCAGCCTTCTAAGTAGCTGGATCTACAAGCACATGCCACCACGCCCAGCTAATTTTTTGATTTATTACAGAGATGAGGTCTCACCAAGTAAGCCAGACTGGTCTCGAACCCATGGGCTCAGACAATCCTCTAAACCCCCAAAGTACTGGGATTATAGGCGTGAGCCCCGTACCCAGTCACTTTTCGGTTTTATGAAGTCCTACTTGTCTATCTTATCTCTTACGGCATTCACTTTTGGGCATTTGGTCAAGAATTCGTTGCCTACTCCAATGTGCATAAGGGTGTTTCCTATGTTTTCTTCTAGGATTGTTATAATTGGAAGTTTGTTTTTAGGTCTTTGATTTATTTTGAGTTGATTTTTATGTATGGTGATAGATGGGGTCCAGTTCCATTCTTCTGCATGCAGTCAGCCAGTTTTCCCAGCACCATTTGCTAAATATGGTCTCCTTTCCTCATTGACTGTTGTTGGTGACTTTGTCAAAGATGAGTTGGTCGTGAGACTGTATTTTTGCTTACAGAATCTCTGACCTGTTCTGTTAGTCTATGTGTCTATTCTTGTACCAATACTAGGCTGTTTTGGTTACTGCAGTCTTATAATAAAGTTTAACATCTAGAAGTGTGCTACCTCCTGCTTTGTTCCTTTTGCTGGAATTGTTTTGGCTATCTGTGCTCTTTTCTGCTTTCATATGAATTTCTGCATTATCATTTCCAGGTCCGAGAAAAATGATGTTGGTAATTTGATGGGTATTGCATTGAACATCTCAGAGGTAACCCACTAGCCGGTTGGCCTTCATTCCTGGAACGCAGGGCTGGTTCAACATTCGCAAGACCATAAACATAATTCAATACACCAACAGATGTAAAAACAAGAACCACATGTTTATATCATTAGAGGCAAAGAAAAAAGTATTTAACAAAATCCAACATCCCTTCTTGATAAAAACTCTTGAACACCTAGGCATAGAAGGAACATTCCTCAAAACAGTAAGAGCCATCTGTGATAAACCCGCAGCCAACATTTTGCTCAATGGACAAAAGTTGGAAGAATTCCCCCTGAGAACGGGAACAAGACAAGGATGCTGCTCTCACCCCTCCTGTTCAACATAATGCTGGAAGTCTTTGCCAGAGAAATCAGGCAAAAGAAGGAAATCAGGGGTACCCATATAGGAAAAAAGGAAGTTAAACTATTCCTCTTTGCAGACGATATGATTCTATAACTTGAAAACCCAAGGGAGTCTGTCAATATCCTCCTCTCCCTAATAAATGATTTTTATTAAAGTTTTGGTACAAAATCAACTTGCAAAAGACAGTTGTATTTCTAGACACCAGCAACAAGCAGGCAGAGAACAAATAAAAAGCAAATCCCATTCACAATACACACACACACACACACACACAAATGAAATACTTCGGCATCTACCTAACCAGAGAAGTGAAAGGCCTTTACAACAAGAACTACAAAACACTGCTCAAAGAAACAAAGATGACATAAACAAATAGAAAAACATTTCTTGCTCATGGATTGGGAGAATCAATATTGGCAAGGTGTCCATCCTGCCCAAGAACTACTGTTTTAAAGTAAATATGGGGGGGTGCAAAAAAACCAGAATTTAGTTACTAAAAATCACGTACTTTTCCTTACATGTTTAAATTTCAGTCACCTTCAAAGTACTCTCCATTTTATAGAAAACACTTGTCAAGATGCATAGTCCACTGCTCAAAATACTTCTTAACTCATCAATTTTGGTGGCTTTTAGTGCTTCTGCCATTTTTTTGTTTTGAGGACTTTTTTCATCCAGGGAAACAAAAATAAGTCACTCAGGGTGAGATCGTGTGAATAGGGAGGGAAGGGCAAAGGGGTCATATCATTTTTAGTCAAAAACTACTGAACACTCAGCGCAGTGTAGGCAGATGCACTTGTAAATTCTCCATCATGAAATGAGCAAAAACGTTTAAAAGCTCTCCAAAAATGTCACTGAAGCTGAATACAGCCTCTTACAACACTAGCTGATACACTGATACTGATGGATTTCTAGACCACTAACCTAGCAAAGTAAGCTTGTACTATAAGTGGCCCACCCTTCAAAAAATAATTCCATTTTGGGGGGTACCCCTTCATACAGGTTTGAGTGCTTTCTAAAAAAGGGAGGGAGCCTACCATAGAGTCTGAAAGTTTACTTTCTGAGGCTACTTCTTGGTATTTTCATAGTCTTTGAATCAACGAGAAAGGACACTCCATGCATGTATTTCACTGACCAAAGTAAGCTTCAGTGCTGCCAGTATGACAATATATTCTATTAGTGTAGATTAAAAATAACAGTGGCATGAACAAAAAGGCAAATGCATGTTTGCTACCTTTTTTTAGTATTTTCTTTTGTGTCTGGCATGAAACTAGGTAAATCTGTATGAACTAACTAGTTGCTACTCTAAACTTGTGGTGATAAAATGTCCATGACTTTAATTACAGGTACAAAAACATGTCTCAGTCTAAACCTATAGTTCTTAACCAGTCACAGTGGCATAAGGCTGTAGCCTGACCTACTTAGAAGGCTGAGGCAGGAGGATCACTTGATCCAAGAAGTTCAAACCCAGGCTGGGCAAAAAGTGAGACTCGGTCTCTAAAAAAGTAATAAAATAGAATAAAATTTTAAATTAATTAAAAAATAGCACATTTAAAAGATAAATAGAATGTACCATAAAAATAGACCAAATTGTCTTGTGTCTGATTGGAGACAATTTAGTCAGATTTCTTGCTTTTTTTTATCTTATGCTAATTTTTAATCAGGAAGCATGAGCATGGAGCATCCTACTAAGTGGTAAGAAACAAGGAAAGTTTTGTTGTTCATTATTCTCATACAACCTGCTTCATGGCATGAGTCCCTATTAGCTACATGCTCCTTTTAGTCTGGTCATTTGCCTGATGGAAATTGGATTTAAAAGAAACCCTTTTGCTCATACTATTATCTACAAATTTCTTAAAAACGTATCAGATAAATACAGTCATGCTCAGAAATGATCAGACAACACATGCAAAGCCACAGAAAAAGTAGCATCACCTAAGAACACTACTGACTGTACCAGTGCTGAGACATCACTCATTTTAAAAATACAAAGTAAGTACCTATTGTATGCCAGGCACTAGGTTAGGCTCTGGGGACACAATAATATGTAATAAGCCAGGGCCTTACCTTTATTGGGTTTTAATTGAGGAGATATACACAAGTAAAATTAAATTTCAGGAGCAAGCTACACGATTACGTGAAGGAGCATCTGAAATTGGGACATTAGAGCAATATTCCCCCAAAATATGACATCTTACGAAGACATGAAGAATTAGGAGGAGTTAATGAAGCATAAAGAATAATGAAGAACACTTAAAAGTCAGGAGGCCAGGAAAAACATAGTATGTTCAAAGAACTGACAGAAGTAACCACAGCAGGACGTTGCAGTATGTGTGAAGGCAGAGGTCACTGAAAAAGAGGTGGACTTAAGGACAAATTTCACCCTGCAGGTTGTGTTAAGGGACTTGGATTTTATTCTTAGAGCAGTTAAATTCATTGCAAGGTTTTAAGTAATAGAGTGGCATTATCAAATTTGAATTTCAGAAGGATCATGCTGGCTACTTTTTGGTGAATGATTAGGCAAAGGGCAAGTTGGAGGCAAAGAAATCAATCAAAGGAGACAACAGTCATGACCTACACTGAGATAAGAATGGAGACAAGAGGATCACTATCAGATTTATTTAGAATGTTGAATCCATAAAAAGTAGTGATGGATATTAAAGGGAGAGAGAGATTTGAAGAACAACAAGCAAGTTTTGGGCTTCAGCCAATGAGAAAGGGAACATAGGTGGCAGAAAATCTAACGGGAAAGATGAAGAGCCACGTTTCAGATATATTAGTGCAAAGAGACTGTAGGAAATGCAGAAAGGGTCAATAAGCAATTGGATATTCAGATCTGGAACTAAGAAATGTGGCCTTCCCTGGAATGGTAATTTAAGCAGTAGAAGTATATGAAACCTCTCTAGGAAAGAGTAGGTGGTAAAAATAGGAGAGAATCCAGTATAGATCTTAAGATGCACCAATATGGTGATTTGTATTATGATCATCATTTTCTAGAACATCAATATAATTTCCTAATTTACAAAACATCCAGTATGCACAGGCAACAAAAAATAAAAGATTTAAGAAAAACTCTGTTTCCCCGGGGGTTTTTTTGCTTGTTTGTTTTTCGTTTTTCTGCTTACCCCCTCTCTCAAGCATAACAAAGAAAAATATAGGATCTTGGCACAGGTAATGGCTGGTTCTGCTGAATGCTTACTATATACCAGACTTATTACTAAACATATTTCATACATTATCTTATATGGGTAGTAGGTACTATTTCTATTTTTAAGTGAAGGCACTGAGATGTAGAACTATTAAATGCCTTGCATACTCACATAGGGGTAAAGTCACAAAGCTTAGAAAATAATATTAAAAGAGGACTAGATGGATCTGAAGAAAAATAGAGAATCAAGGGACTCCTGTTTCCAAAGGGATATTTACAGATCCTGATATTTATAATGAGTTGGATCCTGAATGATCTTCACTTTTCCCATCTCTAATCACACTGTAGTGCCCAGTTCCTCCTGGAAAGCCTAGTTGTAAAATTCTCCCTAGACTACCACAAACCCGACCATGTGACTCAGATGCCCCAATTCCTTATTTCTGCATTTTCCCCCAATAAGCCCAGCATTCCTTGAAATTTCTATTCTCTCATTCCACTGACTAATCCCAGAGCCCACTCAGAGTGAAAGGTAAATATAAGTGGAAAGAAATCAAGTTTTATTCTTATTTCAATGCACCTACTCTGTGATGGGAGTAAGCAGATCTTGTATGTCGGTTTTACAAGAATCTAGTTTTAGAGTTATTTTCTATTCATATATTTGATACAAAAAACTGATATAGAATATTGTACACTCTCTCTATGAGGTCAGTCTCTGTTTGGTATATATAATTATCCTAACAGCAATCAAGTTACAAGTCTTCTCAATAACTCTAGATATTAGTTGATGATAACATAATGAGTACACTTTACAAAAATAATCCTGGTACAAATATATTTTACTTAATCAAAATGCTATTTTATTAGCATAAAGAAATAAAAGAAACCCTCAAGCATGCTCTTAAAGAATATACTAACCCTAGACCCCTCTTTAAAAAATTCACAATGTATTCAGCTGACTAAGATTAATAAGCATGGATGCCTCAAGAGTCATCATATTAAAGAAATGGTCTAAGATATAAAATTGGTTTAAAAAAAGAGGAAACATTTAAACACCAGCAATATCTTATCAATGAAAACTGCAGTGTGAAAGAATAAGATATTCATTTCATGTTAAATTGTATCATCTTCTAAAGTGGGATTGTGAAAGAATAGTTCATAGGTATTGTTTCAAACTTATAGAAAAGAATGAATTAAAATATGTTGATAAAAATTCCTAAAAATAAAAAAAAGAATGAGAGTCAAGAAAATTAAAAAACAAAAAAGAAAGCCTGAAACATGTCAAAAGAGAAACATATCAGATATGACATTTCACGACAGAAATTTTTCTAATTAGGAAAAATATCTCAGAAAAGAAAGAAAACAAAACTCAGCCATATAATATTTATCACATACACATGAAAACAAAAATGGAGCAAATGATTAACAATAAAATGATTTTAAAAACAAAACAATTAATGAATATTCACACAGACAAAAGCTAACAACAAAAAATGAGTAATGGTCAGCCAGGCATAGTGGTTCATACCTGTAATCTCAGCAATTTGGGAGGCTGAGGTGGGAGAATTGCTTGAGCCCAGGAATTTGACACCAGCCTGGGCCACATAGCAAGACCCTGTCTCTACAAAAAATAAAAAATAAAAAAAAAACATAAAAATTGAAATGAGCAACAGACATGAGAAACAGAGTTGCATTTTATGTTCAAGACCCAAATCGCAAAAGGTCCACTGTCATTCTCTTATTCTGAAGTGTTATTCTGGAGGGCGAGAGAGAGGTGGGTCTGAACAAAAGGTTAAAGGGCCATCAGTTCAAACTAGAGAAAGGACCGAGGACAGATTTATGGACTACAGTGAGGAAAATGACAACTGAGAACCTGGTATCTTCTGCTCTTAATGTTCCTCTCCCCAAATTATATTCCCAAAGGAGAGAAGGAGAGAAAACCTGAGTTGGAACTACATTTCTGGTATTCATTGTATTAGGGCTTATGACAGGAATTCCAGTTATAGGAAAACAAAATTATCTTCCTTATTCATCTTAGTTGGTATATTGTGATCAATATCCTCTAAATTATTATTATTGTAGGAGTCAACTAATGAAGAAAAAGAAACATAATATAGCCAAATCAGTGTGAGAAAAAAAAAAGAGAGTTACACTTCTTTATGCTCAATGTCATCTTATTTTAAATAAAATTTGAAGAAAAAAATAAAATTGGATATTTATCCAAATTGAGAGTGCCTTTGGAGGCAAAATGGATGAAATATTACTGTATTGTAGGAAAATTATTTAGCTTATTTAACATCTAGAAGGTGTACTTAACAAAAAGAGATCTTCAGAATTTGAAGTTCAGTCTTTCCTAAATATAATCATAAGGAAAGAAAATCATCTATATGGTGATGGGAAGAGTTGTAATTCAGCTGCACTCTTGTTCATAAATTAGATGAAGATACTACAATGGCAAAGTAGTTGCTGATTGATGTATGCCATGGGAACAGTTCTACATAAAGAAGGTATCTTAGAATTCTCCAAAGAAACAAAACCAATATTATGTGTATGTACATGTATAGAGAAAGAGAGAGACTAACTGATTTTTAGAAATTGGCTCACATGACCGTGGAGGTTGGTCAAGTCCAAAACTGCAGGGCAAGCCAGGAAGTTGTAGATTCAGGAAAGAATTAATATTACAGCTCCAGTTTGAAGACAGACTGCAGGTAGAATTTCCTCTTCTTCAGGTAACATCAGTTCTTTTTTCTTTTAGGGCCTGCAACTGATTGAATGAAGCCAACACACATAGTAGAAGGTAATCTGCTTTACTGGAAGTCTATTGATTTAAATGTAAATCTCATCTAAAAATATTTTCACAGCATCATCTAGATGAGTATTTGACCATATATCTGGGTGCCATGTCCAGACCAAGTTGACATATAAAATTAGCCATCACAGAAGGCAAAAAGAATTTTGTAAAAACATAAGAAGTAAATACAATGAAACCTAACATAAAGACCAGTATCTCAGAAACTGCACCTCAGAAAGAATTAAAAAATGATAATGAAACATCCTGATAACACCAATAACTCCTTGCAACTTTAAAATTCCAAGGCATTTTAACAAATTGGCTTTAAAATATTTGATTTTTAGATATCTAAGGAAGAAGTTCTCAACTTTTCTTCACAAATGAACACAAGACTATGCATTTGAATTTTACCTTTGTAAGAATGTTTCTCATTGTATTCTCATAGTATGAAATATGAAGGGAAAGATTTATTTAATCGATAGGGAGATAAACAATGCAGAGATACTAGATAATATCTCTGCTATCTCTTTACAGAGAGGATTTAAACCCAAATGCTTTGGCTGTTAAAGAGGTCATTTGTTCAACTTTACCTCTTTGCACTCTTCATGGAAACATCCAGACATCAAAGTAAGGTACACACAGAAGTTCAGAGAATCGAGTCAACAAAAAATTTTTGAATAAGTATTGTGCATTAGAAATACAAAAAAAACTAAGAAAGAAATGGTTCTTGGAAACCATGAAATCCACTAAAGAAGACAGGCTGACAATTGGGGGCTAGGGGTTGGAAGAGAAAGAAATTTCACTTGACCTGGGTAGGCTTAGAAAAATACTTCTTGGAAGCAATTCTTTCTGAGTGTTAACTTAGGCAGCAGTTAGTCAGATAGTTGGAGAGACAGAGGAAAAGATACCTAAGCAGAGGGTGTAGCATAAACAATGGAATGGCGAGTGTAGAATGAGAGGGTGCAATCAGTCCTAGATGGCCAGAGACAAGTGGACATACAGAGAAGGGAAGTTGGGGACGGAGAAGTCTGAGGTAGGAAATGAGAATTTCAAGTGTTTTAAAGTGACTGAGAGAAAGTCAGTGAAAAACATCAAGATGAATTTAAGCCTTAGGTACACTTCTCCCATTGCACTGCAGAAAAGACATTTGATGGTGGAAAGGCTAGAGGCAGGAAGATCAGTTAGTAAGTTTTGCAGTTATACAACCATGATAGCTCACACAGATAGGAAGCATGCCCTCGGAGTGCTTGTCCGTTGAACACAATTTGAAGCTGCCCCATCACTTCTAAAAGCTACCTTCCAAGAAGAAGAATAGCGAGGGAGGCCAGCAGGGGAAATAGCATAGTGAACTACACAATTTCTGGTAATAACTTATTGGTTACTAACACTGATCTTTTTCTTTTTTTTTTTTTTTTTTTTGAGTTGGAGTCTCACTCTGTCGCCCAGACTGGAGTGCAGTGGCCGCTCCCAGCCACCGCAGCCCCGACCTGCTGGGCTCCGGCGATCCTTCCGCCTCAGCCTTCCAAGTAGCTGGAACTACAGGCGCGCGCTACCACGCCCGCCTAATTTTTTATTTATTGTAGAGATGAGGTCTCACCAAGTTGCCCAGGCGGGTCTCGAACCCACGGGCTCAGGCAATCCACTCACCTCTGCCTCCCAAGGCGCGGAATTACAGGCTGAGCCACCAAGCCCGGCTAACACTGATCATTTTGAACCTCACAAAAAAGATGAACAGATTCTTAGAAGAGAATTAGCAAAAGTGAGAGTGGAGCTGAATAGTTAGAGCCAAACGCTCTTTGGTGAAACTGATTTGATATAGAAACTGGGTAGGAATTTTTTAAATTATAAGTTGCATTAAAGAATTAAGAGGATAAGTCATTCATAAGGTATGAGTAAGCTTTAAAAATAGCTTTTGAGGTAAACAAGTTCTTAACATAAAATAGCATGAGCGCTCAAATAAATTTTTAATAGAAGCAAACATTTCAATCTAATCCCTAAAATAGGTCAGTCTGTATAACTTGTTGCCTACAATGATCTTATAGACTTAAAAACAAAGAAAGAAAGAAAGAAAAGAAGTAAACAAAGGCATTTACTAGTCTGGGCGTGGTGACTCATGCACTGAATCCCAGCAATTTGGAAGGCTATGGCAAGAAGATAGCTTATGGCCAGGAATTCAAGACCAGCTAAACCCATCTCCACAAATATAAAATATAAAAAAATTAGCCAGGCATAGTGGCACATGCTATAGTCCCAGCTACTCGGGGTGGGGGCGGGGCAGCAGTATTACTTGAACCTAGGTGTTCAAGGCTGCAATGAGCTAGATAGTGACACCAAACTCCAGTCTGGGAGACAGAGTAAGATTCTGTCTATAAAAAAATAAAAATAAAAATAAAAATAATTTTTTTAAACAGAGGCACTTACTATCTAGATTCAGATTGTCAGTTCCAATAAAAAAATTAAAATTAGACTGACCACTAACTAAAATAATATGGAATTTTTTGAGGAGAGAATATTTGTGTTTGCTATCCCTCACTTGATCAGAAAAATGGTTAAAGTGTCATAAAGAGAGCCAAGTCAAAATGGCCACTCCTCTCTATTTTATAATAGATTCAGTCCAAAATTGCCTAAAGTGTATTTCTAAAGGCGTGCTAGATTCAAGAAGGTGTTAATTAAGTTAGAAATCAGGTTAACAGTAAAAAACACCATGAGTAGGTTCTTAATTTTCTTAGTTAGGTTTTTAAAGTTTTTTTAGTTTGGAAGGTGCCTTGGCCTTCCAAAGTGCTGAGATTCGATTCCTATAAGACTCTCATAAAACTTTAAATTTTCTCCTTAGGAAAATACATGGGCACATAAAATTCCAGGGGACTAACAATATCTGAAGCCCATCCATGAAACTTGTAGGACTTTACTCCACATTAAAACCCATAGATGTCAGCAAATTAGGAATAAAGGGACTTTCCTTAGCTGCATGCAAAACATCCACAAAACATCTTACATTGTCAAAAGGCAAGGATGTCTCCTCTAACCATTCTTTTTACATCTTACTGGAAGTCCTAGCTAATGCAATAAGACAAGACAAGACAAAAAAAATATACAGATTGGAAATGAAGAAATAAAACCGTCTTTGTTTGCAGACATGGTTGTCTATGTAGAAAATCCAAGGATTAGCAAAAAAACTTCCTGGAACTAATAAGATATTATAGCAGAGTTTCAGGAAATGAAGTTAATATAAAAAGGTCAATCACTTCATATAAATCAACAACGGACAAGTAGAATTTGAAATTAAAAACACGTCTGGGCTCAGTGGCTCAGCCTGTAACCTCAGCACTTTGGGAGGCAGAGGTAAGTGGACTACCTGAGCCTGCAGGTTCAAGACCAGCCCAGTGAGACCTCGTCTCTACAATAAATAAAAAATTAGCTGGGCATGGTAGCATGTGCCTGTAGTTCCGGCTACTTGGAAAGATGAAGTGGAAGGATCACTGCAGCACAGTAGGTTGACGCTGGGGTGGCGGTGAGTATGCCACTGCACTCCAGCCTGGGCAACAGAGTGAGACTCCAACTCAAAAAAACAAACAAACCAAAAAAAAGAAATTCAAAACACAATACCATTTACATTAGCACCAAAAAAGAAAAATTCTTAGGTAAAAATCTAAGAATTTTTATGAAGGAAGCTACAAAACTTTGATGAAAGAAGTCAAAGAACTAAATAAATGAAGAGATATTCTATGCATATAGTTAGGAAGACTCAATATTGTCAAGATGTCTGTTCTTTCAAAATTGAGTATAGATTTGATACAATTTCAACCAAAATCCCAGCAAGTTGTTTTTTAGCTATCAATAAATTGATGCTAAAGTTTATATGAAGAAGAAAAGATCCAGAGTAGGAGAAGAACACAATACCCAACACAATATTGAAGGAGAACAATGTTGAAGGACAGTCAATACCTTAATTCAAGAATTACCATAAAGCTACGGTAATCAGGACAGTGTGGTATTGGAAAAAGAATAGACAAATAGAACAATGGAACAGAAAAGAGAGTCCAGAAATAAACCCACATAAATATAGTCAACTGATATTTAACAAACAAACAAAGAGACAATAAAACAAAGACAGTCTTTCCAATAAATGGTACTAGTATAACTGAACATCAACATGCCAAAAAAAAAATCTAGGCACACACTCTCTCACAAAAATTAACTCATAATAGATCACAGAACTAAATGTAAAATGCAAAAATATAAAACTTCTTGAAGACAGCATAGAAGAAAATCTAGGAGACCTTGGGCAGGTCCCTGGCTTTTTAGACACCTTACCAAAGTTTTGATCCATGAAAGAAAGAAGAAGCTAGACTTGGTTAAAATTTAAAATGTCTGCTCTGTGAAAAACAGTCAACAAAATAAGAAAACAAGCCACAGACTTGGAGAAAACATTTTCAAAAGATATACTGGATAAAAGATTGCTATCCAAATTATACAAAGTTATTAAAACTAAACAATAAGAAAATGAATAACCCATTTATAAAATGGATGAAGACCTGTAGATCACCAAAGAAGATATACAAATGGGAAAAAAAATATGAAAAGATGTTCCACACCATGTCATTAGAGAAATGCCAATTAAAACAAAAATGAGCTATCATCACATGCCTATTAGGATAGCCAAAATTTAGAACATTGACAGCATCAAAGCTAGCATGGATGTGGACCAATAGAAACTCTCATTACTGCTGAAGGAAATGCAAAATGGTAATGCCACTTTGGAAGACAGTTGAGCAGTTTCTTATAAAATTAAACACATTCTTAACTTGTAAGAGTGTAATCTATCTAGATTTGTTCTGGAGGGGCAAACCTCATCAACAAGAGTAGCTGCATGATCCATGTTTATATACCTAACTCTGAATTGTACCCCACATCTTTATAATAATTTTTTTAAATGTAATTTAGCTATTGTATTCCTTGGTGTTTACCCAAAGAAGTTAAGAACTTACATTTACATACAACCGGCACATGAATTTTTACAGAAGCTTTATTGATAACTGCTAAAATTTGGAAGCAATCAAGATGTCCTCCAACACATGAAAGGATAAACTGTAGTACATCCTGGCAATGGGATATTATTCAGCACCCACCCCCAAAAATCAAGCTATAAAAAGACATGGAAAAACTGAAAATGCATATGATGAAGTCAATGAAGCCCCTCTGAAAAGGTTACATGCCATATGATTCCAGCTTTATGACATTTTGGAAAAGGCAAAACTATGGAGACAATGAAATGATCAGTAGTTGTCAGGGGATGGGAGAGGAAGGAATGAATAGGCAGCGAAACTATTTCTGTATGATACTAACACTATAATAGTGGATCCATGTCATTATACATGTGTCAAAATTCAGCATGTGTAACACCAAGAGTGAAGCCTAATGTAAACTCTAGACTTGGATGACTTTGACGTGTTAATGTAGGTGGCGCTGTGGGTATATGAGAATTTAATTGCGGCTCAATTTTGCTGTGAATCTAAAACTGATCTAAAATACATATATAAATATATGAAAGGAAAAAGAAGTCCACAATCTACAAGAAAAACAAAGATCACAGAAACTGCTTTAAGATACTAAATTGTAGGACAGTTTATGGAAAGTAGAGAGTTCAATAAATTAGATAGTCTAGAAAACAGAGGGCACAAGAGTGTTTTCAAGTCATAAGAAAATATACAATGAAATATACATGGATGGACTAGTAAAATTAAAATAACTAAAATAAAATGAAACTTTTCTGCTGACTAATGAAAGAATCTTATAGGACCTGTTATTACTCTTTACAGAAAAAGGTAAATCAAAGCCATATTAAGGTTAACAAAATATAAACTCAATAGTTGTCTTTTCATAGTATTTATTGTAATAGCTTATAAATAAATGATTTCTTAATTCTTACAGCAATATGGTATGATTTAACCAATTCATTCCATTTTACCTTCTGTAGAATTAGAAAACAATGGTCTCCATTCTTCCTGAAAAACCTGTCATGTTATTTAAAATATGTCATTTATACCTCCCTTCTACCTTTTCTTATTTAGGCTGAATAAAATATATTACTTTGGTATAGAAATAAAAGGTCTTAAATAATATACATATATATTTTTTGAGTTGGATTCTCACACTGTCACCCAGGCTGGAGTGCAGTGGCAAACTCATGGCCATGGCAGCCTCGACCTGCTGGGCTCAGGCGATCCTTCTCCCTCAGTCTTCCAACTAGCTGGGACTACAGGCACATGTCACCACGGTAATTTTTTGATTTATTGTAGAGACGAGGTCTCGCCAAATTGCCCAGGCTGGTATCAAACCCCTGTACTCAGGTAATCCTCTCAAGTCAGCCTCCCAAAGTTCTGAGATAACAGGCTTGAGCCACCACACCCGGCCAAAAAAATATAGTCTTGATAGCCCATAATAAATAATGAAGAGCATATATAGTGAACAAATTTACTGATTAAGAAGACATAGTGTTCTGATTGCTAAAGTAATCCTTCTTTCTTTTTTTTTTTCTTTTCTTTTTTTTTTTTTCTTGAGTCAGAGTTTCACTCTGTTGCCCAGTCTGAAGTGCAGTGGGACGCTCACAGCCACCACAGCCTCAACCTGCTGGGCTCAGGTGAGTCCTTCCACCTCAGCCTTCCAAGTAGCTGAAATTACAGGTGCACGCTATCACGCCTGACTTATTTTTTGATCTATTGTAGAGCCCATGTTGCTCAGGCAGGTCTCGAACCCCTGAGCTCAGGCAATCCTCTCATCTCAGCCTCTCAAAGTGCTGGGATTGTAGGCTTGAGTCACCACACTCGGCTAGTAATCCTTATTTCTCAACACATAGCAAATGCACAAAAAATTGCCAAAGTATAAATTAATATATTCTAATAATGTGGACTCTGCTGCAGAAGCCATCATCACCATAGCAATAATCAGCATCACCATCATCATCATATCATATTTCTCATCAGATGCTGGAGTCAACAGCTGACATCCCACAATGGTTCTTCCTTTTCCCCCCATCTTCATACATCCAAAGGAAGCTCACACTATCACAAAAAGGGAATAGTTTTTTATAGCAACTATTCTTATATTTTCTTGATCTTAAAGCCATTGCTTTCAACAGTGTCTCATTAAGCATACATAGTATTTACTTTGAACTTTTATATATAGATTGTATCAGTATTAGGAAGTTCTTTTTGTTCTTCGCTTGCTAATAATTTCTATCTTGCAGAATCTTACCAAATGCTTTTTTGTATCTGAGTATATTATCCTCCTTAATCTGTTAATACTTTAATTATACTAATTTTAATAGTAAATAGTAATGTATTTCTGAGACAAATCCATCATGATCTTAATGTATGATTTTTATAAATTACTGGAATTGGTTTTCTTAGGAATTTTAAATCTGTTTTCAGGAATAATCTGCTTATGATGTGCGTTTCATGTACTCATTTTTTCTGAGTTACTTTTGATGAATGCATTTTAATAATTTTGTAAATTTATTGATGTAAAATTATCAATCAGTATCATACTCAATTTTAATGTCTTCTATATCTGTAGTTATACTCCCTTTTCATCATAATTATTATTTTTTTATTATAAGGATCTTCTCTGTTTTTTTAACTGATTTTTGTCTATTTTATTAGTGTTTGTTAAATGCTTTATTAATAATTTATAGTAAATATTTCTTTCTATAACACTGATTGCTGAAATTTTTTGTCACTTCTTAAGGTGAAAGTTTATACTCTCTTCATTTCTAACATAATCATTTAAGAATATACATGTCTGTCTAAATTTCATTTTAACCACATCTTAAAGTTTTGTTATGTAGTACTTTCAAAATTATTCAGATGTGAGTACTTTGAACATAATTATATATTTTATTTGCCTAATATATTAATCACTTATTTAAATAATTCAATAATAAGGTAGACTCTCAATTGTACTTACTGTTTTGAAAACTTTTCCTTTAATATTTTGAGGCTACATTATTAAGTTTATAATGATTAGAATTATTGTTTACCTATGATCTGAAATTTTTGTTGTCATGAAATGGTCCCCTTTATTTGTTGTAATGCTTTTTTCATCTTTTGTTTTTTGTCTGAGATTAATAATTTTCACAGCTTTCATGTAGATAGACTTTATCTGCTACATCTTCTGCTCTCCTCTGAACTGTATGTACTTTTACCTGTACATAAACCTCCAGTGTTTCTCTTATAAACACACTGAACACATATAGTGCATACAGCCGATTTTTTTTTTTAATTGGAGTCTCACTCTGTCACCCAGGCTGGAGTGCAGTGACATGCTCACAACCACCCCAGCGTCAACTTGCTGGGCTCAGGCAATCCTTCTGCCTCAGACTTTCAAGTAGCTGGAACTACAGGCACATGCCACCAAGCCCGGCTAATTTTTTTAAATTTATTGTAGGGATGAGGTCTCGCCAAGTTGCCCAGGCTGTTCTCCAACCTGTGGGCTCAGACAATGCCCTTCCCTTGGTCTCCCCAAACAGCTAAATTTTAACAGTCTAAAAATCTTTTTTTTTAATTGGAAAATGTAGTCCATTTACATTTATTTTGTGTTCTTAGTTGTTCTACGCATTCTGTACTTCTTCTGCCTCCCATTCTGCTTATTTTGAAGCTTTTTACATGTTTCTTCCATAACAAGAGTATTATAATGTGTAAAAGTATATGTTGTATAAAGCAATAATTGGTACTCTACATTGAGCACTTCATATGTATTATTTCATTTAATTCTTGCAATCCTGGGACATAGTTACTATTATTCCTATTTTGCAGTTAGAAATAAAAACTTCAATCAGAGTTATAAATTAAATTGCGTACATTCAAATAGGAAAATCAAAATTTATATAGTTTTATGTGGTTATAAAAAACACAGATTTAACTAATATCTAATAATACCTTTATAAGATGAAGTCAACAAAGACATTTTCTAATTGGAAGCACATAGCAAGTACACAAAAAATTGCTGAAGAATAAATTAATATATTCTAATAATGTGGACTCTGCTGCAAAAGTCATCATCATCACCATAGCAGTAATCAGCATCACCATCATCATCATCATATCATATTTCTCATCAGATGCTGGAGCCAACAGTTGGCCTCCCACAACAGTAGATAACAATGTTAGTAGACTAATTAAAATCAATATCATAATTCTTGTTTTTACCCGTGTTCAAAATGAAACATCTTAAAAAGTAGCTCTTGATTTAACCATGAGAAGCAAATCCTTTCCTTTAAGACTGAAGTAATGAGTGAACAAGCTGACAAAGTTGTGTGTGGCTATGACAAATATTTTAACACTAACTTTGGACTATTATTTAGAATATATTAAAAATTGTTAATTCAGGCTCTGTCTTTCCCCAGCTTGAATTTTGTTGAACAGACCCTGTGCATCTGTGCTTTATATTCAATCTTTTCCTAAGTACACTATAATTTTATGCAATAATATTTGATCATAATACATATTTTCAAGTAATAGGGTATCCTGAATTTGAATCTGTAGCTTATCTATTCTCAGATAAAATCTTTCTATTCCAAGAGTGACTCACAAGGCAAAAGTACCAGTTTCTAGATTTTTGGCTTAATCATCAGTATTCTTATACTGCAATATGTATTGCATGTCCTCAGATGACTTGTAATCTCCTCAAGGACAGACAGCTTATTTTTTATTCTATTTTACCACCTAGCATTTTAAAATGAAACTAGAGAAATATTTTCAATGTTTCTCTATTATTCTGTCGTTATGGCATACTCTGGAACATTCTATTTGGGATGGTAACTTGAAGGATGAAGACAATCAAAACTACCCTCCATTACTCAGTGGTACTCAGAAAACGGTCATGACTACAACATAACAGTTAGTCATGTAGGTTACAAAAAGATGCCATTCCACACCATTGGCTTGGCCTGATTTTACTTGTGTTGCTGCTTAAGAAAAACTTTACAGAATGAATCTCACGTTCTTACACATAAAGGGGGTCACATTCCTGCATGCAAATATAAGCAAGCAATCTTTCTTGGTGTTGACTTAGTTGTTCACCACGTCTCTTCTACTTCCAGGACATAACAACCACTTAGCATGATGGGCCCTTTTCAACAGTCTGTATAAGAGAAGGTCATATCTTTTGTTGTTAAAAATATACTTTATACACTGACTCAAATATGGTAAAACATAGCAAATCTTTAAGTTCCATGCACAGAGTGAAAAATACTACCAACTGATTCTACAAAAGCATAAACCAGCCAAATTTTTGCATTTCAGAACACTAAAATCTCAAATAAGAAAACTGTAAAACTATAAAAGCACTCAAACCAACATACAGCTTTACTCTGAGTAATATAAAAGTAGAGGTGTTTTAGACCTAATACACAGAGTTCTAGGTGTAATTCTGTTAAGCAGCTTTGCATTTTGCCATTCGAACTATTTCCCCTCTGTGTTAAGCTCTAATATCCTTTCAGATGCATTAATGTGTCGCCAGAACAGACTCTCACAGACTCCCGCCTGCTTTGAATATTTCCATTTTAATAACAGCTTCAGATCTTCACTCAGAGCTTTATATACCCCTCACTGTCACAGAGCCTTGTGAAAGACAGAAGGAAACAGCTCGTCGTCCACAAAAGTCATCCAATGTACAGTTGTTTGCTTTAGAATACAGTCCACAGAAAAATTAAAGGAAAGCATCATTTACATTTGATTTTCCCAACCCTTTGTGCTTATCTCTGAATTCCACAGAAATTTCTAAGTCCCTATAAGGACTGCTTAAATCTTTTCCTTTCTGACACTGACTATACTTCCATGCTAAAAGAGTCAAGGCCTCTCTCTTAAACTTCAGAAAGACAGAGTAGAGCCAAATGTTGTTTAGACCTTCATGATGTGAGGTCTTGCAATCCATCTTACTCTTAGGTGTACAAGAGCTCAGAGGTAAGGAAGAGCACTTCACCAAAGAAGCAGAATTGAAACATTTGTGACAGTGGTGATAGTTCTTTAGGTTTGTCAGAGTTTTTTGACTTTTTTTTTTTTGGTGTTTGATTTTTTTTTTTTTTACTTGGAGTCTCACTCTGTCGCCCAGGCTGAGTGCAATGGCACACTTACAGCCAGCCACTGCAGTCTCAACCTGCTGGACTCAGGCGATCCTTCTGCCTCAGCCTTCCAAGTAACTGGAACCAGAGGCACATGCTACCATGCCCAGCGATTTTTTTTTTTTTCTGTAGAGACGAAGTCTCACCAAGTTGCCCAGGCTAGTCTTGAACCCATGAGCTCAGGCAATCCTCTTTCTGTGGCCTCCCACAAGAGCTGGGTTTACAGGCTTGAGCCACCAAACCTGGCCCTGCCTAAAAGGAAAAGTGAGCATTTTATGTTTTGTGTAATTTCTGATCTTACCAGGAACTACTGTCATGCTTCAGAAAAAGCCTGAAGAGTTTAGGGCAATAATAATTTTGGAGTAGGGGAACAGATAAGTTGAAGTTCCAGATGTAACCTTGAAAACTTGCAAAGTTTTTCATAAAGAAACATTAAGACATAGTTGGAACAGACTATAATTACTATGAAGACACAATGGGACCAGGGGGTCAGGGATTGACAATAAACTACCAGAGGACAGAGGTCCCTGGGCACCTTTGTATTTTGTTCATACTGCTGATGTATGAGCACCATTTTACTTCATGTTCCACCTCCAAAAACAGTAATTTGACAAAAATGGTAGCCTCTTTGTTCCCTTACTGAATCATGTTTCATTTTAAATTGTTAATGAAAATACAAGAAAGCAATGCTACATACTCTCAAACGATAAGGGCACTCTTAAGTGATGGCTCACTCTGACACTCTACCAAGAAGAATAGGAACAAGGTTCTACATTACGAGACTGAGCACCAACCTAAGTGTGTAAAACTAGCTTAACTTGTCAGTTATCCAGATGACAAGGACCCATTGGAAGTCTTCAGCTATTCACTACAAACTCAATAATTCCAAAAGATTTTATCTAATTTGTGTTTATTGGTAAACTGAAAATATCTTTGAACAATTCATTTCACTTTAACACATACCTTTTAATATTTGATCGTCTCTTTTATTGCAAATACTAATTATGATTGATTGTTTTGTGTATCTAAATAACCAAACCAGAAAACATTTCCTGAACTCCAAATGTTACTTTCCAATTATTTGCCATCTTTTATATTGATATCACATCATAAGCTATAACTCAATACATTCAAAACAAAGTTTAACATTTATACTCCTTTTCTTCTCTTTTGTTTCTTTCTATCAATAACATTTTATTCTCACAGTCTCACAGGCTCGAATCCTGGAGTCTCCATTGACCCCTCTCTCAAACAAATCTATCATTTTAAGTGTGTGATTCTTTCTTTTAGCTCTTTTGTGTTCTAATCCTTTTTCTTACAACTACCGCTATGGCATTGGTCTTCAAAGAACACAAGATGATCTACTGAAAAAAAAGGAAAGTATTAGGATTTCTACTTTTTAAAAAATTGTTTTTCTTTTCTATTTTTGTATATGAAGTATATATATAAGCTATATAATATAATAATATAATACATGTATAATTTCACATTACAATAAAAAATAAATATATAGTGAAATAAATATATATAGTGATTTTTTTTTTTATTCCGGCTAGGGATGTCCTATCTAGAATATCTACCAGCCACACTATGAACCCTTTCTGCTTCTTACCTGGCTTATTGTAATAGTCTCTGACTATTCTTTCAGTCCAAGTCTCAACTTTAATTGAACAAGGCAGGACAATATTGATTGGACATCTAGTATTCTTTGATCTCAGTTCTTTGTTCTTACCATTTCCTTACCTAAAATTTCCTTCCCACTCTAGTGACACCAATTCCATTTTATACCATCCTTCAGAACTCAGTTCAGATGACCCCTTTTTAATCCTCTGCCTGAGTGACCTTTCTATCTTCTGAACATCCATGGCAAGGATATTCATACCACTATTAAGACAGTCTTCATAGTCAATAGTTGTTTGCTTTTATGTATTCACTCATGTAGTTAATCACAAGCTTTTTAGGGAGAAAGTCCTTGAATATATACCTTCATACCCTTTGCACAAACAAAACAGTGCCTTACACATAGTAGGTACTCAATAACACCCATTCAATTAAGTAAGTAATTAAAATTACAAATAACAATCCCCTTAACATCCTCCAAGTTACATTGCAATTTGTGTTTTCTTAAGACTACTTCTATTTTTAACTACAGTATATACTTGGTAAAGGATTTTACAACTCTCTAAATTAGCCCATGGTGATTACCCCTACTGTGCAATTTACCACTATTTTATTAAAGCAAGATTAAAGATAATACTTCATTGGAAGAAGTAACAGCGGCATTAACCTCTATTTACCTTGACATAATAAAGCTTTAATAAAACATGGGCAAATTGCATTGAGGGGGATAATTATTCTAACATAAAATTTAAAGGGAACTTAATTTCTTATTCTGCATGTTTAGTGCTTTAAGATTAGTGTCATTAATGTCCTTTTTCTCATTTATAGAGGATATATAAAAACATTCAACCCTCTCCAATTTGTCTTCTTATTAAATAATTCTGAATTTATATTCAAGTTCATAAACATAAGAACATAATTTGAAAATGTAACCATTTTTTAGAAGTAAATATCCTTACAGAATGTCAGGGCAGGAAGAGTTTTGTGGGAGAGATTTTTACCCCAAGCCAAAAAATAAAAAAAGTCATCCTTGTCTAAATTTTTGAGTGTTGAATCAAGAAGATTCTTGTTTGTTTTATATCCTCTGGCCTTATTACATCAGACAAGCTTCAAAGGAGCAGAGCACATAGGATTGAAAATAACACAGCTGCATTTTGCAATGGAGTGTTCTGCTTCTGCCTGTGTTTTGTTGTTCATGTAATACTTTTCAATAAACAAAGATGTCAATCAACTCTCTTTGCAGCACATCACATTTCAGATTTAAACCACTTCAGACACATCACTGCCCCAAGCTCACGCATTTAACAGATAAAAATTCAGCTTTCTGTCAAAGCAGAATGCAGTATTGATTGTAAGTGGTGTTTAGGCAAGAATGTGGCAGAATAATATTACCTTCACAGTCACATATAGTCTGCTATAGAAGCATAACATAAAGTACATTATGCTCCTCATAAGCTTTTTTCTAATGCTCAGCATTGATTAATACCCATTTCCAAGCACATTCCTAAGAAAGACTTGTACATGCAGCAAATTGTGAGGGTGGCAGAGGGGGGTTAGAAACACATGATAGCAATCATGAAAACTTTGATCACTTGATTTGATTCTAGTGCTTTGTAAATTAGCATAATTATTCAAACATGCTTCATTAAAAATCATGACTGTACAAGTCCTTCAGTTTAATGATCCAAGTACACATCACGTGAGCTAAGCTTTAAATAAGAATACCAACTTGGTGCTAAGAGTCTATAAGGGAATTTTTTTCTTAAAATCAAGAGGAAGTGCAAAAACACAAACACTAAAACCCAAATCAAGAAAAAAAAATGTAACAGGCAGACCAGCAGTGCATGTGGTAGGTTATATTTTCTATTTATCTTCTCATCCATCTATCTGAATGTCTCTTGGGGCCACCAAAGGTTAGACACCACGTCACTTCTAAGCTACTAGAAGATTGGCATGCAATCCCTGTAAATCTCAAACTAATTACATTTGAATTTTAGGTGTCACAGCTAGTTTTGACCTTTGAAGGTTGGCAGAAGAAAAGTTTGACAGTTCTTTAAGTGTTCCCAGGTACTAAAGGAGGTTGTTTAAATTAATGAAAGAAATAGAGAAAAACTAAACTAATGATGCCAAAGATATTAAGAATACCACTATTGGCATATATTTAATTATGTAACAGATCTCATTGAATAATGATGTCAACTTCATTTATACCGCAGGTTACATAAGGAAAATAAAGACAGCATACAAAACACACCATTATTTTGGCTGTCTTATTAAGTACAAATGTAGACACAAATGAATCATGTTTATGGGGTTAAAACATAGGATTTGAGGAGATAAGTTTTACTTAAACGAATCTATTCAAAATCACTCAGATTATGAGGCATAATAGATAATTACCAAGATTTCTTGATTTTATATAGTGCTCATGATATGTGAAGTTGGCTTAAGAATGGTTTGTAAATTTCCACATCATTTATTTACTTTTTTTTGCTTTTGACAATTTATGTGGCATCATCAGAGAGACATTTTAAAAGTTTATAACAATTTTATAAAGTAGATTAAATTTTAGAGTGTAATGTATTTTCAAAATACTGAATATTTTATTGAATCTACAATTTTATTGCTAAATATATTAAGTGCTACAGAATTGAAATGCAAATGCTCAGTGATGGCCTTTTAACACCAAGAAAATAGTCATTAATCTAAGAAATGTTAAATTGATCATTTGCTCTCATTGCAAGGAAATAACATCAGCATCAGGTCCCTGGTCACCTTTCAAGTTCACCGATAGTCTGGTGGATCTTGGCTAGGTGCCTACATCAAATATTAAGTACCCAAGTCTGGAGATAATTCAAGAGAGGAAAAAAATGACAGATGGTTCACTTTAGTCATATTTAAATATATATAACAAATGTACAAGTGACCAAAAGCAACTAAAGTGATGTGATATACAAAGAAAGTGATTAAATACATAGTTATTTTCCTATGTCAGGAGGCATATTACAGATCAAAATATATATCCAATCCTTTCTTTATCAAGGGATATATTATAGGATGGTAATAACTGACCCTTAGGGAATCCTCCTGAAAAGCTTTAGTCATTTTCCTGTAGTGTTTCAATCTTAAGAGATTAATTAATATCTCTTATGTTATTAATGTTATGCTAGCAAATTTCTAAGAAACAAATAAAAACTTCTACAGAATAAACCCAGGAATAGAAATTAGAAAATTCTGCCCAACATTAATCATAGTTAAATAATAATAAATAGGAAAAAATTAAGACTTTAAATTCTTTGAGGACAGAGATCATTTTTAAAATTTTATTATCTCAACACTTATAGCAGTTAACTTTATATTTAACACTTGATAAATAAATGTAATTGAATGATGTTTCATTCTTGTCATTTTTTTTCTGGTTTTCTGTGAATAAAATTGAAACATGATGAATACAGGTAATAACAAGTAGTTTAGCAAATTTGAGTGCAGTGTAAAGGAGGAGTGCAGGTAAGTGATGAAAATAATAATGTCTGCAGATAAATTATTCTCTGGCTTTTTATGTCATGTCAAGAAATTCAGATTTTTTTCCTATAAAAATGCAAACTTTTGAAGGATTTTAAAATGGAGAGTGATATGATCAATAATCCTATGTTTTAGAAATAGCACACTATAGTGAGTATATAGAAGATGAACTTAAGCAGGGCACAACTGATCAATTGGAAAATTGTTGCATTATTTAAGAAAAAAATGTTATGTTAAATAAGGTATTAACAGCAAGGATAATTTAGAAAGCAAAGAAAGAGAGGTTGGTCAGGAAGAGTCAGTACAATAATAAAATGAATAATAAATAATATTTATTAAGTACTTACTAGGAGTTAAGCACTATTCTAAACACCTGGCCGGTACTTACCCATTTAATCCTTATTACAATTCTATGGAGAAAGGATCCCTCTTTAAAGATGAGGAAATTCTAGCCAGGCTTGGTGGCTCAGCCTGTAATCCCATGCTTTGGGAGGCTGAGGTGAGTGGGTTGCCTGAGCCCACGGGTTCAAGACCTGCCTGGGCAACTTGGTGAGACCTCAACTCTACAATAAATCAAAAAATTAGCCGGGCGTGGTAGCGCGTGCCTGTAGTTCCAGCTACTTGGAAGGCTGAGGCGGAAGGATGGTCGGAGCCCAGCAGGTCGAGGCTGCGGTGGCCGGGAATGCGCCACTGCACTCCAGTCTGGGTGACAGAGTGAGACTCCAACTCAAAAAAATAAATAAATAAAATTAAAAATGTTAAAATAAAAAAATAAAGATTGAGGAAATTCTACAGATTAGGTAACGTGCCAAAGGTCACACAGCTGGTAGGTGGCAGCGGTGGGATTCTGACACAGGACGCCTGCCTTCAAGGCCTCCCTTCTAACTATTGCTTTATGGTTTGTAGATTTCTAGCTCATGTGACGTGGCAGATAATCATGCTATACCCACACACAGTGGGAACATGTGAAATAGGTTTATAGCAGGGTTTCTCAACCTTGGCATTACTTATACTTTGGGCTATTACTTTTCTACTCTAAGGGATTGTCCTGTGTATTGTAGAATGTTCAGCACCATCCCTGACCACTATGCATTTGATGCCAGGAGCATACACCTCCCACCCCCAGTCATGACTATGTCTTTACACATTGCCCAATGTCCCATGGGAGCCAAGTCCATCTTCTATTGAGAACCATTGACTTATAAAAATATATAACAAATAACAGTTCCTTATATTGAGTTTAAGTTTCTTGCATATGATGTCCAGTCAAAAGCTAAATTTACAAAACTGTATTCCAAGGGAGATTCTTAGTTGCGCTATAGAGCTAGCAAATGATCATATAGTCAATAATTGGATGTGATTTCTAAAGACAATGTGAGACTAACAGGAGTCAAAGATCAGACCTGGGGGCATAAGCATTTAGGAATTAAGAAGAGGAACCCTAAAACAAGGATGAGGAGACATATGAAGAAGTAAATCAAGGGAAAGAGACAGCTTTAATAATATCCAATTTTGCAGAGATCAAATAAAGAAAGACTGAATAACTCATCAAATTTGGTAATCAGTATGTTACTGGTGACTGCTACTGGCACCGTTTATAGTTTTTCTTGAAATTTTATTCCTTTTTTTTTTAACATCTGTGGTGTCATCTACTTAAACCCTAACTGGTCAGATCTCAAAGCCTTCAAGAATCAGTCAGCAACTCTTCCAAGTGATGCCTCCTTCTTAAGAAAGCAGCTTCAGTCGACTAGCAAAGTCATGCGCTTTCAAGAAAATTGTTTCTGTTGAACAGGGAATCCATGTGTAAATCAAATGCTAATGAAATTGGTCATTGTTCTAAATGATCACGTCCTCCTTGCATAGGGAGTTAGTTTAAAGGTGAAATGCAGAGAAAGATCAAGAGAGCAACAGAAAGAATCACACCGAGGGGCACTGGAGTGGCTGAGTGTGAAAGTAGAGCTGCAGCCTCATTCTCACAATAGGCCCTGATTATATGAGACCACCTGGACTCTACTTTGCTAACAACTTGAAAGACAAACACACACAGAAACTGGTTCCAGAAGCAAGGCTGCAACAACAGGCTCTCAGATGGATCGTGGAACTGGTAGTGGCAAAGAAGCAGGATGAAGGTGGGAAGCATGAGAGCAATCACTCCTCTGAGTACTTCTCTAAAAGGGGTTGACATAACAGCTAAGACTGTGGTACACGTGGTAGTGGATGCCATGTAAGAGAAGTTAGGCAGAGGAGACCATCTATTTTAGGAGCTGATATCCCATGGCCGGCCTTACCCAGTGGAATCACTGCCCTCAGGTCAGAATCTGGATGGTCCATGAAAAGTATACAATCCCAGAATCACATCAGCCCATGATTAACTGGGAATAAACAGGTAATTTAAAGTTTTTCTTCTCATCCCTGTGCACATTGAAGGAAAGGCACCTGGTAATTGCCACATAAACGTTATTCCTAGGGTTTAAGGATGTACAAGACCTGACAATTAAGTTTATGAATTCACCCTAGAAAAAGCACTACATACCTCAGTGCTGAATATCACTACAGCTACCTTCGAAGCTATGCACCTTGGGAAGCTACGCACCTAGTACCTAGTTCACCCATTAAAGCAATTTTGAAACTCTTTTTCTGGAATGACCATCTATTGCCCTAGATGTCCTGAATGTCATAAAAATGTCTTTCTTTCAATATTTTCTTTATTTTCAAGGAAAGAAAAAAGTCACTGGGGGCCAGATCAGGTGAGTATGGAGGGTGTTCCAATACAGTTCTTTGTTTATTGGCTAAAAACTCCCTCACAAACAGAGATGTGTGAGTTGGTGCATTGTTGTGAGGCAAGAGCTCCTTCAGGACCACTTTTGCAAGATTTTCCTGTTTCTCTATCGATGTTATTTGCTCTACTATGCTTCTCACAGTCAGCCAATGATTTTGAAATACAATTTGACAAATTTTTGCAATGTTTTCATCAGTTCTGCTCATTATTGGCCATCCTGACCTCTCTTCATAAGTGATGCTTTCTGTTCCCTCAGAAAAATATTTAATCCATTTGTACACTTCCGTTTGCTCATTATCCTTCCGTATTATATTATCCTCATATTTTGACTAACAGGTCCCTGATTTCACTTCCATTCTTGCCAAATTTAACAAGAAATTTAATGTTAGTTCATTGGTCTAATTCAAACTCCAACATTCTCGCAACGATAACTCTGATGGTCTTTCCAAAGAAAGAGTTCCAAAATT
The DNA here is from genome assembly GCA_963574415.1 of Tarsius wallacei. Taxonomy (NCBI): domain Eukaryota; kingdom Metazoa; phylum Chordata; class Mammalia; order Primates; family Tarsiidae; genus Tarsius; species Tarsius wallacei. The sequence goes on from CAUYQG010098306.1 coordinate 73,337, forward strand.
GTTTTCATGGATGGACTAGTAGCTGGTGTCAGTGCATAGCTTCCCAAGGGGAGTACTCAGAAGGTGACCATAGTGATATTCAGTAATGAGGTATGTAGCACATTTTCTAGGATGTCTTCATGAACTGAATTGTCAGACCTCACAAATAGTCCCATAGTCAATATGCTAAGGACTATTCTTTTTCTTTTTCTTTTTCTTTTTTTTTTTTTTTTGAGTTGGAGTCTCAGTCTGTTGCCCAGGCTGGGATGGAGTGGCACACTCATGGCCACCGCAGCCTTGACTTGCTGGGTTCAGGCCATCCTTCCACCTTAGCCTTCCAAGTAGCTGGAACTACAGGTGCACGTGACCACACCCAGCTATTTTTCTGATTTATTGTAGAGATGCGGTCTCACCAAGTTGCCCAGCCTGATCTCAAACCCCTGGGCTCAGACAATCCTCTTGCCTCAGCCTCCCAAAGTGCTGGGATTATAAGCTTGAGCCACCACGCCCAGCCAAGACTATTCTTGAAACCATGAATGTCAGCTAACTTTAAAACTACCTGTTTGTAAAACCACATCTTATCTCCACAAAGTCGAATCTCTCAGAGACATACACAAAAAAGGAAATCTTGGAGCTATCTGAGAAATCTTGGGTGAAGTAGGCTACCCCAATGAACCCCTGTAGAATCCTTCACACAGTATTCAGCACCCTTCAGGAAGAAAGTGACTGTCACGCTGATGACGTGTAATCCATAAGGAAGATGTGGTTGTAGCATATACTTGTGGCTGAAATGTCAAATGCCATTAAAAGTAAAGCGATTTCACCCAGAATGACTTTCAGAAATGGTCTGGACCTACGGTTGGTAGCAAATGGCCTGCCTGTGTTTGCAAACATATTTTTATTAGAATGCAGCTACACCTATATATTTATCAGTTGTCCATGGCGACTTCCACACTGCAATAGTAGTTTAGCAATTGCAACTGCAACCACAAGGAGAGAAGCCTAAAATATAGACCAGAGATTTCTGACAAGAGCAGGAGAAAATAGACTTGCCCAAGGGCCCCAGGAATGAGGAATCTAGAAGTAAATTGTCCTGAAATAGCTGGTTAATGAGGTTCTCACCAAAGACTCCAAGTTTTGTGTGACTCGCAAACACCTGCAGATCTAACTTTTTTCTTTGTATTGTCCAAACCTACTCAGCCACAGTTTCAGCCTGAGATGTTCCACACAGAAGAGTCAAGGAAACACTGATTCCTGGGATAATGTAGTCCAGATGGCTGTTAATTTTGTTTGTTTGTTTAGAACACTAATTTTATTCCAGATGAATATGTGTTAACACAGAAACAAAAAGAGTTTAGTGACAAAATAAGCTTGGGATACGTGGATATGTTTATTTTAACAAAATGAAACAAATTTCTATACTCCATAATTTTTCAGTCTTTAGTGGTCTAAAATACCTTGTGAATCCGCAGAAAGAGGGAGGAGGCTAAGATGTATTTAACACCTTTTTGTTTCCTCACAGTACTAAAAAAATATGAATTTCTTAGATATGCACTTTGAGAATTCAAAGTGACAGAAAGAATACAGACCTGTCAGATATTCTCTTCTCAGGGTCTTTGCATATATTATTTCCTCTTGGAATATGGTCCTGCCCACTATGCACACACCTTTTCCTGGTTAGCTACAATTAATTATCCAGTTTTCAATCCATACTTTATTTTTCCATGACCATCCTCAAATTCTACCAGGTCACCTATTTTACATGTTTATAGGATCTATAACTCACAGCCTTATCAAGGGTATGTTTTAAAATTTATTTGAGTGATTATTTTATGAATGACTGTCTTGTTCAACAAACTCAACTTCAAGGAGATCACCATCCTATTCTCATCACCCTCACCCACTATATCTCAGAGCATATGGTTAACATCTCACCAACACTGACTGGATGCGTGAGTAGGTCTCTAAAGTGCCTTGGGCAACACAGGACTGCTATTATTGTCCCCCTCAGAAGCTTGAGGCCTCACTTCACTAAAAGCTGACTGACAAAAGATTATTCTGATAAGTTACAATCACAATGCCCTGAGTCTTTCATGGCCAGGATGGGTTTTGTTTGTTTGTTTGTTTGTTTGTTTATGACCATAAAGTTACTCACTTTGAATAGAGGCTCACTCAAAAGCAAGACAAAGAATTTGAATTGATCCAGGTTGACTTGAGTGTAAGATACCCATGACTTGTCACGCAGCCCTGTTGAAGAGGCTGTGTGCATGTATGTAGAATTAAAACTGCTGTGAAGTCTAAGTGAAGAACACACACCCTTCAGGGTCACTTTCCTTCTGTGACACAGCTCCTATTGTGGTGCTGAACTTCAGTGGGACCCAAAACTAGACTGAAGTATGCATTGTGTGTATTTAAGGTGCTTATGAAATATTTTAATGAGATGCCTAGATCCATAGGTTGTGAACTCAGAAGGAAGGGAGACATCTTTGTAAAGCCATGAAGGTGGATAAAATTGCCCAGGAAGGCACAAGTAAAAAATAGTAATAAACAATAATAATAAAAGTAGGAGAAAAACTATGTGAAGGCAGCTTTGAGCACTGAAAAGACCCAAAACAAATAAATATTACTAAATGTTACGTTTATTAAATCTAGCTGGCAAAAACACAGGTTTCTGTTATATTATTTTTTACACTTTGAGTTTGTTTGAAATATTCCAAAACAATTTTTTTAAAGCCTGAATATTGGCAGCCAGCCACGGAGGCTCACTGAACATTAGAAATCAGGGAGAGCCGAGGACCTCGAGACCGTTAGAACGTGTTCGAGAGCTGTTGACGCCATCACCTTCCCCGCTATATTTAGCATATTTAACCAGAAACAA
>CAUYQG010098308.1:0-19322 GCA_963574415.1 Tarsius wallacei
AAGCTTTGGTTAATCAAAATAAATGAAAAAAGTTATTATATTACCCCTTTTCTCCTTCAGTTTTTGGAGAGACCTGAAAATTCTTCTTCTTCTGCTTCCTTCCCCAAATGTCTGTTAAAATGGTCAGGAATTGTAATCCCAGATCTCTCATCAATGGCATCACAATTGCATTTGCAATGAGGGCTAGGAAGGAGTAGACATAAATATCAACTAATGGCATTATATTGGCTGCCCTATTGGAATTGCATTTGTGTATGATATAAGATGACAAATAACAAGGTTACCACAGGTGGCATGATTCGAGGTCAGGGGAGGTAATCGCATCAAACTTACATTTTACCGATTGAATGAGGGTTCATTTTTAGAATCTAGATTGAGTGGGAGAGATGGTCAAAAAGCCCTATTTCCAGGCCCAGTTTCCAGTTCTGGCCTCAGGAAATTCACTGGAGGTGTGGGAAGACAGGTCTGCCTTATTCCTCACTCTTTTTTCCCACACCGGTAGGGCTTCCTCGCCTGGTCTCTGGGTCCATCTCTCCTTCCCTCACCACCCCTCCCAGATGGTTCTTTTATGCAGATTGTGAACTTTATCTGCAGAAGTTCCTGAGGGTTTCCATTTGCTGCCTCCATAAATCGAGTGGATTGCATCCCTCTTCCCTCCCGGCTGCCTTAGGAAGCGGTCAAACGGCTGCATTCCTGGGCTGATGGATTGGCCCACTTCTTCACAGCCGAAGCCAAGACACAGATTTTATGAGACTGTCTTGTGACAGGCTGAGGTCGCTTTGAATATAACAGAATCCCGCCTCAGCTCACAGAAATAACCATTAAAAAGCAGCTTATCCTGGGCTGGTGAGCACAATTTGGTTAAAACCTGGAGCAAAGGGCTTAGATGATCTGAGGGAGGGATTTGGAGAAACTCACTTGGTCTTTCTTTTCATGCACATGGCCGTGGACATGCTCACGCACAGAGCTGTGTAGCCACAATATTTATAAATATGCAGCCACAGACTCGGCAAAGAAAAGGAGCTCATGTCAGTAGAGCTAATATGATTAAGAGAGACATTTGAACTCCCATAATGCAAGACAGACATGTTCCTCTGAAGAATCCTGGAGTTTTGTTTCAGGTCTACCAAGCAAATAAAACAGAGTACACCTTGAGTAAGTACCTCATTGTCTGGGAGGGTAGAGAATCTTTTGAATGTTTGATTCCGTCTGTGGGTTAGAAGATCTTTCCCCAGCACGTTATAAGGCTTTGGACTTAGGACTGGTACTGACCTTTAGATCGATGGAGATTTCCTTCTATAGATGAGAAACAAGCTCAGAGTTGTCTACTAACTTACCCATGGTCACACACCCTGTCTGGGATAAGGCCAGACCTGGTTTCTTGGCTTCCTAATCCTGATCCAGCGCGATTGCCAGTGAACTGCCCTGGTAGAATAAGCTTAGTAGCAAGGTGACAACCTTCTATCTTTTAAAGTAGAAGAAAGAGCTTCATGTTGGCCTTGCTGCTAGTAATTAAATGAAAACAATGCTGTGAAAATAGGGACAGGAGGGGATTATGCTGTGGTTGAGGAACAAATGGTAACGTCAATACAGCATCTTATTTTCAGGGGACATGGGACCCATGCCGTTCTCCACCCAGAGCCCTTGGGTATCTGGAAGAACAAATGTCCCCTCATTATCTATCATCTCTTTTCCATGCACTTTTAAAGGAACCAGGAACCCAGATGCAGTTTAGTGAGTTTGAACTGTACACCGGGAAGCTGTCATGTGCTTATGGGGAAGCCCCCTGCCCCAAGGAAGGCGGGGGCTAGAGGGCTGGGCTCAGTCCTGCTTCTGCTGCCTCTCACCCACTATCCCAGAAGAGCCCCACTTTTATCTGCTTTGTACATTGGGGGCCTACGTACAGTTTTGTTCAAGAAAAAAAAGTACCCCTTATAAAAAAAATTTGAAAATGACACACCTAATTCAATCCATTCATGGAATTACAGTTTACGAAACTGAGACCCAGAGAGGTCACCCCAAGTTGAGGCCCAGTGCCACCCTCCTCCTTTCTGCTGATGTCACCCCCTCCCTCTCCTGGTGACCCAGTCCCATTCCCCCAGACTCACCTTTGACGACAGCTGGCTCTGTCACCCCCCGCCCCCATCCAGCCAGTCCCCAATTCTCCCTCATTCTGCCAAGTACTTTCTCCTTCAGTTCATCTCAGCCAAGGGGTCTGACTGTTCTTTACCAGTCATTGCCATTCCTATTATTCTAAAAGCCCTCCCAACAGTCTAATTTCCATTTTTAGCAAATATTGCTGTCACATTCAGGTCATACAGTATTCCTTTGTTTTTTATTTTTTATTTTTATTTTTTTGAGTTGAGGTCTCACTCTGTGGCCCAAGCTAGAGTGCAGTGGCACAATCATAGCTCACAGCAGCCTCAAACTCCTGGGCCCAAGTGATCCTCCCACCTCAACCTCCTGAGTAGCTGGGGCTGCAGGTACACACTACCACACCTAGCTAGTTTTTTGATGTTTTTGTAGAGATGAGGTCTCACTATGTTGCCCAGGCTCGTCTCAAACTCCTGGGCTCAAGCAATCTTCCTGCCTCGGCTTTCCAAAGTGCTGGGATTATAGGCGTGAGCCACCACGCCCCACCAGAGTGTTCATTTAAAACAATACCAACTTACTTTTCCTAGAAGGCAGACCAGAGTTTTTAAAGATCTTTCTTTGCCCCTTCTTAATGTTCCCTGAAATCAGATATTGCCAAGGAACCAAGGAGTGGCCCTGAGAAGTTCTGTAAGAGGGTGAGTCCCTGCGCAAATGGGGACAGAGCTTTCTATCTTCTCCAGGGCTACACTTCACTAGGCTTAGGCTTCAGTGGCACTCAGGCTACCAGCAAAGACACCTGAGAGGGAAAGAAGGAGAGAGAACAACAAATATTTTAAAGCAATCTAATACCTTACACTTCAAATAAAGACACCTAAGTAGTCATTGGGGGGATCGGAACTTGGTGACATCAGAAACATCAGAACTTAGTGTTCTCTTCATTTCAAATTACATCTAGAGCTGACACCTCATCACTTTCGTCCTTGGGTCATCTCATCCTACAGGCTTCCCTCCCAGGCGCAGGAAAAAACAGCTCTGAACCGTCCACACTTGGGTTTTGCTGCTTCTCTTTGAGAAATGTATTTGCCTCAGGTAAAAGGTATTCATAAAAGAGCTGGAGAATAAAGTCCTTTGTCAACTCACCAGACAGGCTCAGTGGTTCAGGCTTCCCCAGGGTCAGTCTCCTGTGTACAGAAATTGGCCTTTAGGGCTTTGCCCCTGAGTTCAACTCTCTGGACTCCTTGAAAACAGGACAGCTATGGAGTTCATTCTGGATCATAATCGAGGCCTGCAAAATAATGGCTGGTACGGCTCTCCAGAAGAAACTCTTGCTAATGTCTACTGGGGCGTGTTTGTATTTAAGAAAGAAAGGGTCCCCAAGTCTGGGGATGAAAGAGCAGTTATCAAGAGGAGATAGAGAAGAATTAAGTGTGTTTTCTTTGCAGTTTTTACTGATGTATTTCAAGAATTATCTTCTCTCCAAGAAAAATAGAGACAACCATTCTAGTATTTATCTTTGTGGATATATGTCTGTGCAAATGATGTGTGATATTTCATGAGAAGGTGTGAATGTGTGTGCAGGACTGAAGTGTGAGCTACTGATATGTATATGTAATTGATGTATGTTCAATATCTGTGTGTGCGTTTCTGCATGTGAATGCAATCCAAACACAAAATGTGAGTCTGTAAATGTTTGGGTATTGAAAAGGTTAACCACACACAGCCAGGGCAGATGTCTTAATGAGTTCTTGGATATTTCAATAAGTGCCTTGATTTTCTTCAGATAAAGAAAGAGCAGAAAAAAGAAATGGGTTGCTTTCTTTCCTTTGGTTTAGCAGCAGAAAGTGCAGATTATCAGCTATGGGATATATATACAGTTTAAGTCTTGGGTTTTTTTGTTTTTTGGTAGTGGGGAAATGATTGCTTCTGGTGTAGATGAGAAATGAAACCTTCCTGGGAGGAAGTTTCCTGTCTTTATTGCTGATCTGTGTGCCTGGTCTAATTACTAAAATCTCGAGCCCAGGGTACAGAGAGTAGGGAGAGTTCTTTCCCACGAGTAATTGGAGAGAAGTGGGGGAAGTGAGAAGAGACAGAGGGTGTGGAAGTAGAAACCATGAGCTTGCTAAATGGGAGCTCTGGTTTCTGCCAATGCATTCCAAGGCAGAAAGTATGGTTTGGGACAAGCTGGTAGCAGAGGGGCAGTTTTCTCCTAAATAGTTGGCAGAGGCGCTGGACTCTGTAGAAGATTCCCTGTTCTGCTCGTTTGGTGGGAGCAGCCAGTGACCTCCGTCCCCTGCCTCTGCCTCCTCAGAACCCCCTCAGCTGGTCTCAGGCATGAGTCAGGGCCAGGGGCCACTGCTTGGCTGACTGGAGGGTGAAGGTGCCCTGTGTAGGAGCTGGTGTGGGCATCCAGAGGGCTGTGGGCGTTGGCTGCTGAGGAGCTGGCCTCACCACTGGCCTCGTGTGCTCAGAGTGGGAGGTCGTGCCCTGGACTGACTGGGTGGAGGATGACGTGGCGTCTGCTGGCCACTGCCTGTCTCTACCCGTTTGATCCTGGGCATTTGGGCGTGGCAGAGTGAGCCCCTAGAGGCTTGTCACCACAGAGGCTGCCGTGTGACCTGTGCCCTGGCTGCTGTATGCAATGTGCATTCCAGGCCCATCAGACCAGCCTTCCAAAGTAGAGCCCAGAAGACACTGATGTTGCCTGACACAGGGAGTAGTAAAGTGCACCTGTGGAGTTAAAAATGCAGGACTCCCTCCCTGGAAGAAGAAACAGGAGAGAGGCCCTCCTGGAGTGGGGGAGGGGTTGCTCAGCTTAATGCATAATTCACAGCCATGCAGATGGCCACGTCCATGCTAGTGGCCCAGGAAGGCCTACCAGAGGCTCCTGGGAACTCCTGTGCCTTTCCGGCTTCTGTGGTAGGTTGGTATCAAGCAAACCCCCTGTGTCCCAGGATCCCTGCAGGGGGTGGCAGAACCCCCCAACAGATGAAATCTTTCAAATGCATCGTCTTTGAGGACAGCCCCTTTCCTCCGGGCCATAGGAAGCCATTCATCCAGCCTGGTGCGCTGGCCAGGGAGTTGGCTCCCTGCAGATGGCCATCATGGCTGGACAAGGCAGCAGCACACTCTGGTGGCAGTGACCAGGCAGGAGGCACCATGGGTAGCGGGCACACAAAAAAACACAGGCACCCTTAGCACAAAGCACCTTTGTCGAAATTCCGAGGCCGGAGCCAGTGGATTCTCTGATACAGATTTTTCCACTCTGGGTATAATGAAATAATAAATCAAATTTGCGGTATATGTGGAATTAAATGTTTGGGGCTTTTGCTTTTTTTCTTGGAAAAAAAAAAAAGCTTAAATAATCACCCTCCAGGGTCTGCTCTGGCCCAGAGCAGAAAATGCTTCCTCCGCCCCATGTGTAATTGTTCCCAGCCCTCCTGTGGCCGGGACCACAAAACCACCATTGTCAGGCTAAGCCTTAGCTGTAGCTGCTGGGCTGGGCTGCTGAACCCGGGGAATATGGGGGATCTGTGAGATGAAGACAGGGACAGGAGGGCACAGGAGAGGACGTGGCCAGGGTGGGAGGTGGGAGGTGCGGGTGGCATATGAAGTCTACAGTTTTGTTTTGCTAATCACAGACCATGTAATTGGGGATATTTATGGCTGTGTTCTGGAATACTCTACCTGTGTGCTTGTGTAGTCAGGTGGGCAGGTCAGGATGAGCGGGAGCCATCTCTTCCATTGAGTGAGTGAGTGGGTTCGTCTTCTGGATGGCCACAGGAGGGTTGTGGCCTTACCTTGCCGACCACGGTGGAAGCAGATGTGGGAGCAGGAGGCCGGGGCACATCTGAAGCACGTGATTGTTCGTTTCTCTTTCAGACCCACCGTGTGGAGGACGCCTGAATTCCAAAGATGCTGGTTACATCACCTCTCCCGGGTACCCCCAGGACTACCCCTCCCACCAGAACTGCGAGTGGGTGGTGTATGCACCTGAGCCCAACCAGAAGATCGTGCTCAACTTCAACCCCCACTTTGAAATCGAGAAGCACGACTGCAAGTAAGCCACGCCCATCCCGTCTGGTGTCCTGCCTTTGGCCGCGCCCCCATGCACTTGTTACTCCTGTCACCTGATAGTACCACCCCTTGCCCAGGACCTGCTGCGAGCCAGGGGTGCAACCTGGTCCCAGAGAGAAACTTCGGGATGATGTTCTCTTTCGGGGGATGTAAAGTGTAGTTAATCACCACCACCACAACCACTACCCCCCCCACCCCGCCTTGTGGTGGGAGGAGCCTCCCCAAGTGAAGTGTAGAGAATGTCACCCTATCTCCAAAGTCTGGCAGTTGCGCCGGGCGCAGTGGCTCATGCCTGGAATCCCAGTACTTTGGGAAGCCGAGGCAGGAGGATCACTTGAACTCAGGAGTTTGAGACCAGCCTGGGCAACACAGTGAGATTCTGTCTCTCTAAATTAAAAAAATTAGCCAGGTGTGATGGTGTGCACCTATAGTCCCAGCTCCTTGGGAGGCTGAGGTGGGAGGATTGCTTAGGCCAGGAGGTCAGAGGTGCAGTGAGCTACGATCTCATCCTTGCACTTCAGCCTGGGCAACAGAGTGAGGCCCCATCTCCACAAAAATAAATAAATAAATAAAAGCAAACAACAGCAACAAAAACCAAAAGCTAGCAGTGGAGAATTCTTCCTCTGTGGTGAGCCGTGGAGGCTTAGCTGGTTATTTTATGAAGTGGTAGCAGGTTTTCTTGTAGAAAAAAAAGAACAAGCGGGCAGTCTATGTGGGTGCAGTGATGCTTGATGTGATTCTTGATGCACAGGCTGGTAGGTGTTAGGTATCTACTTCATAAACACGGCCTAATTGCTTGACAAATATGAGTCCACTCACTTCTCACAACGGCTCTGGGATGCTGATGCCAGTTGTGATCTCCACTTTGCAGAAGAGAGAAAACTGGACCACAGGGAGGTTAAGTCAGTCACCTGAGGTGGCTCAGCTGGTCTTAGCACATCGGCTCTGCCGCCTTGGCAGTGGGCAGCTTAGGAGGCACCAGCTGGGCATGCAGACATTAGTGAGTACTTTAGAAATGCCATGTGCACCCCATGTTCTCTACGAGTTAGGATCAGAAAGCAGACGGCATTGACCAAGAAGGGGCGTTCCACTGCTGTACAGTAGTACACTCTCTCCAGAGTACTCATCAAGATAAAAGTGAGTTTCCTGTGCAGAAGAGAAGTGCCAGGACCGCGTCTGTTCCAGAATGCTTCAGCTGCCATAGCCCCCATGTGATCAGTGAATTGTCTGCATGCTCCTTACAGTAACACATTGCAAGAACTAGAAGTTCCGTGGGGGGTTGTGGACAGGGCTGTGGGTATGTGGGCAAAGCCTTGGCCCTCATTTCAGAGCAGACCTGGTCGGGCCAGCCCTCCCTTGTGGAGGAAACAAGGCTCTTCTTGGACAAGCGCTAGACAGAGAGGCTCAGTGAACCTAGGCCCACTTTGCACCTACATGGCGGTGTTCCCCTAATAAGAGAGTAGTCTCTGTGGAAAGTGGAGGGTGTTCTGGCTGGACACCTTGTGTCGCAGAGAGTCACACTGGACGTAGTGGGCAACTTAGGTGGCCCAACACCTCTTTTAGGTCAGATGCATATAGGGTACATTTGCTGAGTACCTTGAGGCTCCTGGCTCCAGGGCAGTGAGCATCTGTGGGAATTTCTGCTAGAAGTACTTCTATGCATGGTGCTTTGGTCCTGGTCCCTGACTGGGCTGGGAAAGTTTGGCACAAACTGAAACGCTCTGTATGCTTACCTGGCAGATCTCATGGGACTCACCAGGGGAGTGGGTGTGCAGAGCCACAGCGTGAGGGGCTTGGCCTCTGGAAGGGAGACTGGGAGCTACTGAGCTTGGGATGCGTAAGGAATTACAAAGGCTAGAATCGCACGCTTGGCCCTGCTCGGGTCTGCAGGGCCCCTTCTGCTCGCAGGACTTGGTCCCTGAAATGGAAGGAAGATAGCCAGGACCTCTGACAGGAGATGGCACAAGATGACAGGGAACAAGACATGTCCTGCTGGGGCTTGGGTGGGGAGCTAGCAGGCATAGGCCTCTTGCCACCTCACCATGCTGCTTCCTTTTTCTCCCATGCATATCCTGGGCTTCTGGCTTGAGCCTAAAAGGTCAGAAAAATCCTTTCTGGGTTCTGTTTCCCCCAGTGCCAAGTTGTCAGGAGGCTCTGTTGGGGTGGGGTCTCATGTCCTGAGCCTTGTCCTTAATTCTCTGTCCCTCCCCATCTCTCCCCCACTGCCCTGTGTCTCTCTGTGTCTCTCTCTCTCTGTGTCTGTCTCTGTCTCTATTTCTCTGTATCTCTCTTTGTCTCTCTTTCCCTGTCTCTTTGTGTCTCTGTCTCTCTCTGTCTTTGTCTCTGTGTCTGTCTTTCTTTCTGTATGTCTCTCTCTCCCTCTCTCTCTCTCTCTCTCTCTCTCTGTCTCTGTCTCTCAGCCCCTCAAGGTACTTTTGACATACTTTTGACATCTCCCTGGCCATGGCTATTTGCATTCTGATTAAATGGGCTTCTCCTCCCCCTCCCTGTCTCCTGTGAAAGTAACAATTAATCTAATGGAAGTCCTGGAAGTCCTGGCTAGTCCCTGACCTCTCTCCCTCTCCCTGTTCCTCCCATCCTTCATCTAGTTCCAAAGGAGCTCCTGGTTTGGAAAGCACTTACTATCTAAGGAAATTTGCTTTCTCCTCTGATATGGGGTGCATGTCTCATACTGGGTTTGGCCCTTAAGGCCTACAGTGTGGATACTTCCCAGAAGTAAGAGACCCGAGCCATCCTGATGGCACTCGCAGCAGCACTGCCTGCAGAATGGGGAAGTGGGTGCAGAAGTCTGGAGGAAAGGCCACTTGAGTGAATTAGCGCAGTGCTTGCCATGACTGGGGTTGGGGTGTGGGGGCAGCTGACACAAGAGACTACCCTGGGTGGTGGCCCCAGGGCCTTAGGCTCCCTGCCTCTGGAAATCTGCATCCCAGAAGTCAGGCTGTCACTGAGTGAGCCCCAGACAAACCCTCTCCCCCAACGGCTGCCTGTTTGCTGTGTTCCACAACAGCTTGCTGGCACTTACAAAATTTTGCTTATGAGCCTCAGCTTTGCCTGAGTCAGCACAGCCCAAGGCCACCATTCCAGTGAGCATCCTGACTCCTCTCCTGCCCCACTCTCAGGATCCAGCCCCTTCGCCCCTGTAGACGTCTGGGGCCTGCTCGGCAGCTGTGGGCAGAGGCCAGAGGCCACGGTGGCACCACCAGTCTCCTGTGGCCAGGGACAAGAGGACAGGATCCAGGCCATCCAGGCAGACGGGGCGGCTGCTTTGTCCCAGTGAGCAGAACATCAGGATATGCGGCTGGGCAGGCGCAGGCCTTTGGTTTGAGTCATCGGCCAATGGGCCGGGTGTTGTGGTTTTAGAAATACAGACACAGAGTTGAGCGTTTTGTTCTGTTTCTAAAATGAAAGATGTATGTGTTTCCAAAACACCTGCCTGCATCTGATCCACAGCTTACTCAGGAATCCTCATGTGGGGATGGCCCCACCCATCCCAGAGGCCCACCCAAATAAAACCAAAACTAAAGAACTGGCTCCTTTTGAGAACTGGTGATTTGCAGATGGTATCTTGATGAGTTTCAGTAAGTGCAAAAGACTTGAAAGAACACTTCTAAGCTGAAACCCTCGTAGGGAAGTCCACATGAGTGACTTGTGTGGTGTGTTCAGCACAACAGCATGTCACTTACTGTAATCCTTGAAGAACAGCCCTCTATCACCGTGGAATTTCCAGACACTGAAACATGCTTCCTTAAAGTTTCCCAAGTTCTTTCTGTAAAGGATTTCTGATAAGGAACTCTAAATCACGTGCCACACTTCCCTGTCCTCTTCAGCAGAGCCACCACTGAGGGGAGTCAACTTTTTCTTTATGATTCAGGCTCCTAAAGCTAAGCTTCACTTTTGTGGCAGAGGCCAGGTAATGTTGTATTTGGAGCAGATTTAGATTTGAGTTTTTGTTGACCTTCTAAACGTCCTAGGCTTCAGTTTCCTCACCTGCAAAACCGGGATGATAATAACTCCTTTACAGGATTGCCTGCCCTGTTTATATAGAAGCGCAATAAGTGGGCCCCTGCCTTAGCACCTTTGCCTTTGTCCTGGGAAGGTTGGAGCCGTTTTCTACCCATACTCTCCTCTTGCTTCCTGTCATGAGTGTGCTTGCCCTGAGCCCTCTTCAACGTGTTTTCACTTTGTACTGTGAGTTATCTAACCTTGCCTCAAGAGATCTGCTGTCTGCTGGGCAGTTTGGGGCCAGGGTCTGGGCTCTGCCTATACAGTCCCAGGTCTGGTGTTTCTAATTGGCTCTGGACAGCCCTGCTCACAGCAGTAAGGACCAGGGAGTGGCCCCAGAGGACAGGGGTAAGAGCAGCAGAGCTCAGGGCTCTTAGTGTTGGTTTAGCTGCTCATGGCCCTTCCTTCTGTACCCCCCAGCCCTCATATTCTGGGTATTTAAGATTTGGGGCATTTGACTGCTAAATGTCCTAAATACACTATGCACCTTTAGTTTATTTATAGCCAGAAGAGCCCTCTATATCTTGTCTGATGCTGCCCAAGTTGCCTGCTTTTTGTTCACGTGTTCTGATCATGTCAGTTATTAAGGGCACGGACTACGTGTCTCATTTCTGAACTCCTGCAGCACCTCGTGCAGGAAGCACTAAGCAGGTGTGTGTGGGTGATTGCTTTAGTGATGTTTCTACGTTGGAGATGCCAGGCGGGAGGTCAGCGAGACCCAAACCTGCATTGGAAGGCAGCCAGGTCTATTTCCTTTTGTCCATCTGAGGATATGACCTCATTGCAGAAGGTCGGATACAGGCAAGAAATGTCACTACCCACTCTGGACATGATTCTCTTGCCAGCAGAGTGGCAACAGACCATGCATGCATGCATCAGGAAACAGTTATTAAGCACCTACTGTGTGCTGGGCACAACGGCAGCTTCAAGAGTACAGATGAGCATGTCATGCTCTCTGCCCTCAGGGAGCTTAGAGTTTGGGAGGAGGTGAGTAAAAAGCTGGTAATGATGATGAAGCTGCTGGCTCTGAGACACACACCCCCCCCCCCAACCCCCGTGAGCCTGGCACTTGGCTGAGCACTTTACAGTGTCTCATTTAATCCTTACAACAACAACCATAGAAGCCACTGTTGTTCTTTCCCTTTTACAGATGAAGAAACTTGGGCTCAAAGAAGTTCAGCAACTGGCCCAGGGTCCCACTCTCGTAAGTGGCAGAGAAGGGACTTGAAGCCAGACACTTGTTTTCAATTTTGTTTGCTTTTTAGAAACAGGGTCTCACTTTGCCTCCCAGGCTGGAGTGCACTGGCGCAATCATAGCTCGCTGCAGCCTCCTGGTCTCAAGTATTCCTCCCATCTGAGCCTCCTAAAGTGCTGGGATTACAGGCACATGCCCCCATACGTGGCTCAGACACCCAATTTTCAATCCGTGCTTTTTAATCTGATGTTCTCTGCCCACCCTCCTCCCCCCCACCCCCACACATATACACAAATCATGTCTTCTGGCTGGAGACATAATTGGGCTTGTTATGTTGGACTTGTTATGTGAACCCACAGCACCCACATCCAGCCTAGGCCAGAGAGATCAAGGAAGGCTCCTCAGAGGAGGCAACGCCTGCTCAAATCCCAAAGAAGGTAGTTGTCAGAGGGAGAGTATGTACGGTGAGTGGTCCAGGCAGACAGCAGCTCCAAGACAAGAAGGAAGGAGGTTTTGCTGCTTCAGGAACCAGAGTAATTGAACATGCCTGAACCCACTTCCTTCCCTGTGAGTGCTGAAAGGGTGGAGTAAGAAGGGCTGGCTGTCCTTGTGACTCTCTGACACAATCCCTCTTCCCAGTACAGAGGGGCCTGAGCAATGCTGTTTCATGTTACTTCCTGGCCAGGCAACTTCCACCATCTCAGGAGACGGGGGCTGGTCAGGAAGCAGGAAAGACTGAGGTTATGGGGACTCTGCCCCTCAACTGCCACCTGTCCTGCAGAGTCTCTGCAGCCTAATACCCTATGCCCAGAGAGACCCCTGCTGAATGCCTAACACGGGACTTATTCTGGGAAAGCCAGGGAACCCTTGCTGAGGCTGCTGTGTCAGCTTGCTTCCACATGGGATTCTGGATCCAAGTCTCTTCCCTGAGCAGAGGGCGGGAGGCCTGATTGCCCAACTGGAGGCGTGGCCTCTGGATCTCTGGAGCCCACAGAGAAGAGTGAGAGTCCCCTGCAGCTCAGAGGGTGCCATGCACTCGCCCTGGGGACCTGGCTTGATTACCATGACGTGATTACCCAGGCTGTGATTTACTGCCTGCCCTGCCACAGAAATGTTCCGATTCCCCCCAGGGGCCCACGGGCTGTAATACTTCTCTGTGTTGCAACAACTCTCCTGATGACAGAAACAGACCCACCTCCAAGGTACGTGGCACAGTTGGGACCGCCCTGCCCCCACCAACTGTGGCCAGGGCTCCACTGTACCATCCCCTCACCTGGGTGAGAAACCCAACTTGGGTGCCTCCTGCTTTTACCATGGTTAGAGAGCAGTGGGATTCTCTGGGGCCGCTTGTTTTCAAATATGTGCTGTTGCAATCGCTCCCGCCTTGGTGCAAGCTCTGCATGGACATTCTTCCCAGCAAAGTCTTTAGCTTCTGCTGGAGAGATTGTGCCATGCACAGTCCCACCTGCTCTGCCTCCGCACCCTGGCACCACCCTGGCACTGGGACTCATGTAAGCCAGACACTCCAGGGAGCCAGCTCTCACCCATGGAACTCTGAAATTTCCCCATCTAATGACACCAAGAGCCGTCTTGAGAAATTCAGGCGGAGCTCCAGGTGTGAAAGGGATAAAGAAGAGGACGAAATAGACCCAGTGCAGAAACTAAGGTTTTCTAGAAAGGAATTTGTGCGTTGTCCTGGTGTCATGAGTCCTGCTGAGAAGATAGATTCTCTTTATTTTGTCCTTTTTCATGGCAAGGGAATTTAAACCTTTGGATTAAGAGAAACTCGAGATAATTTAATTTCATTCTTCTACTTCTGCCCAGATAAATAATCCCAGAAAAAAATATGAGCTGCCCTTGTCTTTCTTCTAGAAAAGTGCTCTACACCGTCCTTCATTACAGGACCTCACACCTTATGCCTCGGTTCACTGATTGCAGAGTAGATAGTTGTGTTTAATCTACATGATCAAAAATATTTCTCCTAGAAGGAGAATCCTAAAAACTGTTAGCTGGGCCAAAATAAAATTCCTAAAAAGGAAAAGGAGAAAGAAATGTGAGTTGGGCTTAGGTTTGGGGGGGCAGAAGGTAGAAGAAACTCCACCTGATTTTTAGGCGTTTTTTTTCTAGCACTGTAGCTGGCATCTGGGCAGTCTCTACATCCTTTTCTGCTCTGCCCCGTTGGGGACTCAGCTGTTGAAATGGGACAGCAAGAGCAGACACTTACCAAGCTCCTGCCAGCACCAGGCCCCATGCTAAGAACGTTCTGTGTTTAACCCCCACCTGGTAGTGGTGCTACTGTTATTTCCACTTAACAGACAGGGATGCTGAGGCCAGGGAGGCCACACAGATGGCAACGGAGGGGCTGGATTTGAAACTGGGCAACCCGAAGCTGCCTTCATACCCCCATGTCAGTCCACTTGGGCTGCCACCTGCTGTCACAGTGTGTAGGTGTCTGCCCCCCTCCCGATCTCTTTAGATACCCTTGAGAAGCCTTTTCTTCTCCTTTTCTTTTTGCCTCTTCCTGTGGAGTCACCTCCTGTCACTAGCGGAGCAGTCAAGGAGAGAGCTCAGTGTCTTTAGATAACGCTGAGGCCTGACTCTGCTCAGCCATCCCTGCCCAACTCCCCATCACCCTCCTTCTCCTCCCCCCAGTCCCTTGCCCTCCTCTCTGACTCCCTGCCACCCTCACCACTTCCCTGTTACCCTCACCACCTCCATCTCTGTCTGGAGTTGAGATGTGCAGGCCAGAACCATGTGCCTGCAGAAGTCTCAGATTCTTTGCACTAGAGGCCCCTCCTGCCCATGGTGTTGCAGGTGTGAGCCCATGTCTTGGTGGGGTGGCAAGATGTATGAGTGGTCTGCGGCTGGGCTGTCAGGGCGCAGCGAGGCATGTGGAAAGCAAGCTGGGAACATGTGGAACAAATAATCACCTTATGGCGCCCAGGACATGGTGGTTTGATAGGCGAGTATACACTTGGAGCAGCAGGGATGAGGGGCAGTTCTCACGGGAGAGACTCCCTTTATCTCAAGGTAAGAAGTTTCATCTCTCCCCCATTATCATCATTATTGTCATTAAAATAATTACACAACAATTACCACTGATGAGACCTGGGCTTATGGAGTACCTTTCATCTAAATATTCAGAGTGATTTACTGTGTCATCCCCGCCAGAGCGGTAGGAGGGCATAGAGGCTCAGTCATTCTGAGTCTCATCTTCTGGGAAACTGAGGCCCAAGCAGATATAGGGTTACATCTGAGCCTTAGCTCAGGCTGCTGGCCTGTGTTGGGGTGCTGACATCTCTTCTGGGGTCTCTCCTGTCTTCTTCCCACCAGGGCCCTGCCTGGCACTCATGTCCTCCCAGGCGGAGGCAGGCTGGCCCTGCAGTGTGGCCATCAAGCCAACTGGTGGGCTTGCACAAAACCAGCAGCTTACAGATGACCAGGCATGAGTTCAGGCCCTTCAAGGCTTGACCCACCCTGCTTTGGTCCTGCCTGGAGTCTTCTTGCGATCTGGTTCCTTTTTTGTGGAAACTGGTGTCCTTTCTATTAAATATTTCTTCATGTCGTGGCCTTATGAGCCTCGAGCAGGAGCACCCAATGTTCCCAAATGTTTGCTGCCTCCACTCGAACAGGCCAGGATGGAAGGGGCATTCCTGTGCTGGGGAGGAGCAGGCAGCTCCTGCCTTGTGTGCCAGACAGCTTTGGCCAACGTTGTACATCAGGATACAACCCTCGAAAGCAGTCATCACATGGTGGCTTCAGAGGGGGAAGCAGTCCACAGCCGAGCCCCTTGTGCTGTCTTTAGCATCTCTACCCCACATGGTGACCACCCCCTCCTGCATGGATGCCAGTGCAGGTCCCTCGTGTCCACACCTTGGCACTTTTTGTGCAGTGATAGCATGTTTGGCCCTGGAGCCAGGAGAGGCTCCAAGAGTGCTCCAAGGAATGAAGCCCAGAAAGGGCCACCACACCTGCCATCTACTCGAAACCATCCCCTTCATGGATTACCACATGGTACATTTTTCCAATGAGTTTGTCTTTAGAGTTGTATTATGGAAGCTAGATGCCAGCTAGGGGAGAATTGACAGAGGGCCAAGTCCCAGGAAAACAGAAAGGGTGTTTCTGGTGCAGATTTAGCCTCTGTTCCCAGCAGGCTCTCATTTTTTGGCCAGATGGGGGCGGGAGGCTCTGATTTGCTGTTATAGTTGGATTCTCGGGGGGCCAGGATTGGTGAACATCCCCAGAGGGAACCATTCACCTGCCAGGTGGAGGGACATGGCCAGCACACAGGCCTGGAATGCTGAGCTCCAGTGGCCCTGCCCTAGTCCCCAGTCATCCCAGGAGGCACAGAGACCTGGGCCCCATTCCCACTGATAAGATGAAGCAAACTGAGGCATGAGAACTTGACTAGCCAGGCCAGCATGGGACAGTTTAGTGAGTCTTGGCCCTGCTGGGGTTCACCTCCATGTTGAGCCCCACTAGCAGGTGCTGTGGCCTCTGAGGAAGAAAGAAACAGGTAAAAACTATAGCCACCTCTTGCTGACTCATGCTCTGTATCCCTTCAAGAGGCCACCAAGGGCTCCTTACAGTGCCTGCAGAAAGCGAGGATTGTACAGTTCAAGAGAGATTCACAGCCACGCTGACAGCAGCCCGGCCAGCCCTGAATGCCACACTGGCCTAGAAAACCTTTCCTTCCAGAAACAGCAGGTCTGTGACCACACACCCTCAGGAGTGTACCTGGTTGAGGGAAGGGGCAGAGGGATGCCCTCCATTCCCTAAAGGTCCCAGAGGCTTATCAGACATCATCCAGAACAGGAACAGTCTTTCATGTCGAGGAGCCCCTGCCGCCTCCACAGGAACAATGAGGTCATGGCCCCTCCAGCATCCTGGGGCTTTGCAGAAATCAGTCCATGACTATAAATAGATAATAGATATTTGTAGCTCCCATGTGCTTGCCTTCAAGGTTTACAATGATGCCTCCATTTGTTTTGGGAGGACTCCCCAGTTTATTCTGGTGTGATTCCCCCATTGTTTTGGGGGTGAATCTCTAGTTTGTTCTGGGATGATCCCCCTTTTTGTTCTGGGATGTCTCTTCCATTCTGGGATGACTCCCCCATTTGATCTAGGATGACTCCCCCAATTTGTTTTGCAATGACGCCCCCCATTTGTTCTGAGATGACTCCACCATCCATTCTGGGATGATGCCCCCGCCCCTCATCTGTCTTGGGATGACTCCTCCATCTGTTCTGGGATGACCCCTGTTTGTTTTGTGATGACGCCTCCATTTGTTCTGGGATGATTTCCTGTTTATTTTGGAATGACTCCCCCATCCATTCTGGGATGACCACCCCCCATCTGTCTTGGGATGACTCCCCCATCGGTTCTGGGATGACCCCCAGTCTGTTCTGGGATGACCCCTGTTTGTTCCAGGATTACTCCTCCACTTATTTGGGGATGTCTCCCCCAGTTTGTTTTGGGATGACTCTCCCATCTGTTCTGGGATGACCTTCCCCCATCTGTTCTGGGATATCCCCCTTGTCTGTTTTGGGATGACTCCCCCGTGTGTTTTAGGATGACCCCCCAACCGCCATCTGTTTTGGGATCGCCCCCCCCATTTGTTCTGGGATGGCTCCCTTTTTGTTTTGAGATGACTCCCCCATCTATTCTGGGATGATTCCCCAATTTATTTTGTGATTACTCCCCCAGTTTGTCTTAGGATGGCTCCTCCATCTGTTCTGGAATGACTTTCTCAGTTTGTTTTAGGATGTGGGATGACTCTCCCATCTCTTCTGGGTTGACCTCCCCCTCCCCCATCTGTTTTGTAATGACCCCTCCCTGCGCTGTTCTGGGCTCTCTCCCTCATTTCCTCTCCATGAGGCCAGATTACCTACCTTCTGGAGCACCATGGTGACCCTGGTTGTGAGGGGATTGCAGGTGAGGTGCTTGGAATGGCCAAGGTTTGTAGGAAGAAATGAAGACAGAAAACGCAGCTGTGTGTAGCCATGATTTAAAAAAAAAAAAAAAAAGACACCTGGTACCAGCTCAGAGACACAAACAGTTCTGAGGCCTCGGATTTGGATGATAGCGAATGGGAGCAGCCCTGTGGCAGGATGTCTGCTCACTGGGCTCTGCCACGCACCGGGTCTGTGCGAGCTGTGGGCGTGCTTGCTCCTGGCTGCAGGGCGTGAGAACCTGCTCTCAGGATGCAGCAGGCCGAGGAGGCTGGTTGTGAACCCAGTCTGGGCTCAGCAACATGGAGTAGAAGCAAATTTCAGAAACTCAGGTGACCTAAGTGCCACCGACAACCTAAGCAGGGGAGTTCTGGAACCGTGCCCCATGGCTAGGTCACTGAGATTCTCTGACTGTGGCTTTCTGCTTCATCTTCTCGTGTGCAGCTCCTGGAGCATCATGATGTGTAGCTCTTCCTTCCCACGCCCTCCCTCCCATCGTGTGGAACCCTGGTGATAATAAAGGCGACCAGGGTCTCTCAGGCACTTTCTGAGGTATGTGGTACCATGCTGGGCCTGCATGTACCTTTGCAATCCTGCCATAGTCCCAAAAGGCGGAGCATCATTGTATCAATTTTATAGGTGAAGTAACTGAGACTCAGAGAGGCTAAGAACCTATCCTGTAGTCATGCCATGAGCAGGGACTGGGAATGCGCTGCATCTGTCCACAAAGCCCATAGGCACACCTCCCCTAGTACACAACACCTTTGTAGACAGATGCATTTTTGCATCACAGTAATTTAAGATGTCTGTTGTCACAGACCCCTTTCCTAGGAAAATGTGCCTACGTGCAAACACATAAAATTTCAGCACGTGACTACCATGCCTCCCCATCCGATCTATACCCTTGTGTGGACCCCGCTAGACATCCACGGGTATAGGAACATGTGCTCTAGACGATGCTTTCAGAGCTTATAAATACACAAGGATGCTAATGTCTCACTCAGTGGGCCATATGTTCACATATGTGATGTGTACGTGCTTGTAAAGATACTACACTTACGGAAATTAGTGTTACCCCATCTGAACATTTGCAAGCTAGATTTCTGCCAGGTGAATCTTGAAACCATGAATTCCGGATCTGCTCATGCGAGAAATTGGTGATTTGTCTAGTCATTTTGGTAAGTCCCACAGACCTTGTTGAGAAGAACAACTGAAGGAAAGAGTAAGATTCTGTTAAGTGTCTTTCATACCTTATACCCATCTTGTAACTGAGGCCAGAAGGATTCTTGACACCAACTGAGGCCAGAAGGATTCTTGACACTGAGTACCTACTGCTGCTGCTGCTGTGGCAACCTGGTGTTTTCACTGCTCTCAGATCTTCATTTTATGAGGAGGCAAAGGGAGGGCATGAGGTCTGTGTGCCCTGGAGTTTGATTATTGGGTTCCAAGCCTGCCTTGACCTTGCCTCATCATATGACCCTGGGCAAGTCACTTAGCCTTTCTGAGCCTCAGTGTCTACATCTGCAGATGGGTGCTCACTGGTAGTATTGATATTTTTTTCTCTTAGTTTCCCCTCATGTTTTAATGTGAGGAGTCATAAGACAGTGTTTGTCAATGTCTTTGAACCTTCCAGAAGGAAGGTACTCCAGGAGGTGGCCAAGGCCTGGCATGCATTAAAAAAGGATTCAGTGAAATGATGTCTAACCGAAAAGCCTGGCCCATAGTAAATGCCCGATAAAACATGGGCACTTTCCATGATATACCAGCTTTCCATTAAAATGGGTGATACCAGTAAAAGGCAGAAATTCAAGGAAATGAAATTTCCTTCTTAAAAATTCCAACCTGCCGGGCTCGGTGGCTCAGCCTGTAATCCCGCGCCTTTGGGAGGCTGAGGTGAGTGGATTGCCCGAGCCCGCGGGTTCGAGACCCGCCTGGGCAAGCGAGACCTCATCTCTACAATAAATCAAAAAATTAGCCAGGCGTGG